>JAZGTI010001395.1:0-45021 GCA_036877585.1 Botia kubotai
TACACACAACACATCAGCTGTGCTCTGGTCATCACCGATACAGCGGTATTGATGTGTGATGACATTTCATTTCCTGGCTCGCCGGGACAAATGCATGACATGAACGAGAAATGAAACCTAATGGATTTTCATAATGTGCTTAAATTTAGAGTCTCAACTAACAGCAAACCTACAGAGACACCAAAGTCATTTACCCTTCATGGCTAACAGACGCACAGTAATGACACACACAATCATGTCTAAATACAGCTCACTATACACAGGTAAGAGAGAGAAAGAGAGAGAGTCTCAGAGGGAGACAAAGCAGTTCATGTGTCCGTGCACTGCTTGCCTCCTGGATACGGTCGCTTGGTAACATGAGGAGATTCAGCACAGTGGGGGACCCCATTATGAGGATGGGGAGTAGACACACACACACACACACGTATATACAGTATATGTGCAACTGGTGTGTTTTAAACAGACATACAGGTAAATATCACAGACGTATGAATCCAGGACTTGAACCTGTGTCAATCATAAAGGTTGTAATTCATGCACCGTGACTCCTACTGGTAAAAACTATTTTGGTTTAAAGTGACATGTAAAACAAGCCAAAGCTGCATCCAAAGTATAATACTAGCTTTCAGGTCTAATACTAGATCAAACTCAACCAGATCAGCTCCTGTATAGCAATTCTGTGTGTGTGTGTGTGTAAAGACCTTGAAACACAACCATAGAGTTGCTTGTATACTCTCACAACACACAGGACTGACATACGTCACACACACTCGCACGCTGAGCTGTCTGGTGAAACCGCTGTAGTGTTACAGGCTCTTTTCAAAAGTGTCTTTCAGTGTACTCAGACTCAGATATGGCTCTCTGCCTCTATCTGATAGGAGGTTAAGGACCTCTTCACACAGACACACACACACACACACGTCTCTGTGCTCCTGAAAGGATAGCTGGAGAGGCAGACCCAGCTCTTGAAGGAGAACTGAAACTCTGTTGACCTTTTGTAAGAATCATGAAAAGACATCTGCTAACATTATTTTACTGTTTAAAAGAATGCATCCCTCACGAACAGTATGTACACACATGTAAGATGCTAACTCTCCCAGAAATGTTGTTAACTCACATGGATTATGGGACACAAAAGCAGACAGAATGTTTTGAACTGAAAATTCACCTGTCACCATTCACATGTACTGCAGGAAACTTGTACTGCAGTAAATAGTGACTGAGGCTAAAAGTATTTGAACATTTTGTGCTTTGTGTTCCACAGAAGGAAGTAACTCATAAAGA
The DNA here is from genome assembly GCA_036877585.1 of Botia kubotai. Taxonomy (NCBI): domain Eukaryota; kingdom Metazoa; phylum Chordata; class Actinopteri; order Cypriniformes; family Botiidae; genus Botia; species Botia kubotai. The sequence continues at coordinate 1,285 of JAZGTI010001395.1, forward strand.
TCTGCAAGAACATAAGGGTGAATAATAAATCATTTTGGCCACAAGTAGTTTTTGGGTGGACTTTCTTTTAACATGACCAACTAACCCTGAGGTAGAAACCGAACTTGTTTCTGTCAGATCTGTCAATGTGATTTTAAAGCTCTCTTGTAGAACAAACACATTCACACAGGTGAGATGTGCCGGGAAACACATCGTACAGACAGGAAGTGTAAATAATTTACCAGAGAAACGGCGGCATTAATAAAAGAGGAGGAGAAAAATAGTCCACAGAAACACATTCTGACAGCTGTGAGATCAACCACACGAGTACAGTATTTACATTCAACACACACAATACAGAAGCTTTACTGCCTGAACCATAAAAGAAGCTCATCCAGCGTGTGTGTGTGTGTGTGTGTGTGGTCTCTGTATTTAAGACACAGTAAAAAGGCAAATCAATGTGCTTGATTACTCATGAGGAATTAAACACACACACAAGCTGGTATAATTACCACTACAAAGACTACTGGCCTGTTCTTTGTATATAGTGCTAACAATACATTCAATAGGCTAGCCCTACACATACCTCTAAACATAGCTCTTATAGAAACATTATTAATTATTTATTTAATCAATTAAGCCACTTGAATCATGGCATTTCATGACTTCCTACATTGTGAGAACGAACACACACACACGTTTACCTATCTATCTAAATGGCAACATTCCATAGACCTCTATTGTAATCAGAAGGTTGCTGGTTCGATTCCAGCACTGGGGGGTTGCAATTGAAGTGCCCTTGAGCAAGGCACCTAACCCCCAACTGCTCCCCGGGCGCAGTAATGTGCTGCCCACCGCTCCGGGTGTGTGTTCACTCCTCACCAGTGATGGGTTAAATGCAGAGTTCACATTTCAGGTATGGGTTACCATATCTGACAAACAGGTTACTTTCACTTATAAACGATACAACCAAACCCTAAAAAAACTGCATTTTTAAAGATATACTATATTTTAAAGCATTTCTTCAAATTAGGACATCCCCAAAAGACTTGGCTTAGATTAATCAGGTTTTGATGACTTTTGGGTACAAAAGTCCCCCCCCCCACACACACACAACAAAGTACAGTATAACTTACCACTGAGTCACATTCACTCGGAAAATGTCAACTCCTCTCCTTCTGTGATTCAGAATACTTAACAAAACTCTCAATTATCACATTTGAAGCATCAGCTTCAGTACAGCATGTTCAACAGAGCTCAACAGAAACCAGCTCAGACACACAGAAAAATCTCATATTTGAACTGAGAGAACTAGCTCCAGTAACAACAACTTCTTCAGTGTGTTTGAATCATCACTTAAAACTGTCTCTGGAGGTCCCTATGCAGCACTTTGTTTCATTTTTGCAGTCAAACCTGATTTCAGTTAATAAACACTGCTGTTTATTGCTGTTTATTGTTTGTTTCCTTACACAGTGTATAAACGGCATCACTAATGGTCACCCAAATCACAATTTAAATCAAAAAACAAATGAGTGATTTTCAAAAGCATTACAAACAAAAGCTTTGATAAAACTGTCTACCTAGATCAAATTTGCTGTGTATCATAAGCACGTTGTAACGCTTAAACTTAGGTTTAAAAGAAAGCCTCTCTCTCAGAACTACACTTGCAACCAGAGCCAACAGCCACACACACACTTGTGGACCTGAAACTGAACCAACAGGCTAGAAACAGACCACACACACACACAGGATTCCTCATTGATTTAAATAGAGGTTAACTGTGTGCTTGGAGACCGAAAACCCACGCTTTCCTCCTCCTCAAAAATACATGCAGTCTTTCCAGGGATTGCAGCTCAAATATTAATAATTCACTTTCTGAAAGAGAAACATATTTACGATTTGTATTAAAAATGAGTACAGAAGATGTAATCCAGCCTGACTGGGCCGCACAGATTTGAGAGAGGCCCAGGAGATGAACGCTGAAAAATGCCCGGTCTTATTGGCTCAGGGTGAGAATGTAACGCATGAGTGAATGATCTCTCATCTGATCCTGGATCAGGTCGTCCCCGTTCCCGAGCATCACAGATCTGGGGAGAGCTCACCACACACATCTAAGTGACACACAGATCCACTTCCTGTGTGTGTCAGTTTGTGTGTGTGTGTCTACTGAAGGGTACACAGGTAGAGTCACCGTTCTTTCAATCATTCTGTCTTTCATTCAAACAGCTGGTAACACTTTATAAATTAATATCGTTACCAATCATTATTTAATTAAGCGGAGCTTAACAGATCGTTAGTTATGTACTTTCAAATAGCTACAAAAACTTGTATATGTATTCATATTGATCTCTTAAGCCTGAAGATTTTCTTCCAGTGCATCTTCTGTTTGTCTGTGTGTGTGGCTTCCAGCATCTGTCACTTGTCAGAATGAAAGCTGTTGTTTTTTGTGACAATGTCCAATTTAAGAGTGTGGGTATGTATTCTTGCACGGCTCCTAAGAAACACACTAACGACGCATCAGAACACAAACACTGCGAGTGTTTTCTGTCTCTGGCAGTAATCAATATTCAGATACTGGAGACTGAATCTTTGAAAAACTGCTGATCGTTTTATCAAACCAGTAATTACAGCTTTCCCAACAGACCCTTAAAAACACGGTCCAGACAGATCACATTCAAAACTCCGGCTGCCGCAATCAGTTACTATGATAGCCAATTATTCTTCGCTTAAAATAATCAATTACTAAAACAAATTCAGAAAAAACAAAAACGAGACTTAGGATTCAAAGCTATGCTTCCTTTCACAGTGTGACTCGTGTAAATATTCATGAGCCCCGTGCTCCTTAACCAATTAGGGTAAAGATGAGTTGATGCATATTCTATAGGAGACCTTGGCATGTCCATTGTTACACGGTGCCGGAAGGCTGAGGAAGGTCAGAGATGCTCGGGGTGAGGGGGGGTTGACTGGGGTGCGGGGTGAGGCGGCGGTGGGGGGTGGACCATTTTCTCAGAAGGGTCCATAAGGGACAAATCTGCAGGCAGAGAGCGACATCACCATCCATCACAGCATTTTCGAGATGAGGCTGCCGTGGAGGACGGACAATTATAGGTCATTTTATTAAAAGTGCTTTAATGTTTTAGTCATATTCCGGTGCACACACATTCAAACCCCCCTAACACACACACACACACACACATTTGTCTTAAAGGTGAAAGTATTGTCCATTGTGGCTCAAAAAGTAATTGGCGCGTTAAGAGATTCCTTTCGCCGCAAAGGAACGTTTTGATATGGGAAAACTCGTTCCGTTCGGCTTCAGTAATCAGGATTTTTTTTATAAACATCCACTCTCGCTCTCTTATTCGCTTATCTGCATGCTAATTATATTAATCAACAGAAAAGGCGGTTAATAAACCTGCTAATTGGTATGTAAATAAGATCATCCTGACACTAACAGTGCCACAACAACTTTAATTTAAATAAATATAAATATGTCAGTATTCATTTAGCTGCATGACGACTGCCAGTGAGCGGTAAAGCAGCTGATATCAGAGCACCCCCCCCCCTCCATGCCCCTGCAATCTATTCATCTCATTTTTCTTCATTCCACTGCAAAAACGTCTGACAGCATCCGAACCATCTCCACCAGCAGCAGCCAGTAAAAGCACATTTCCATCAGGGCTGACCGATCAATAACAGCAAAGAACACACAGAGAGAAAGAGAGACAGAGAGAGAGGAGAGACCGATGGAAACAGAAAGAGAGACAGACAGAGAAAGAGAGAGATACGGATAAAAGACAAAAAGATACGCAGTGACAAATGGAAACAGAGATAGACAGGTAGATGGATAAAAACGAGGAAGTCACGATGATGGAGAGAGACAGAAAAACAAAGAGACCGAAAGAGAAAGATGAGGGACAAAAAAGACAGACAGGTAAAGACATCAATAAAGGAGAAAGAGATAAAGAGACAGAGAGACGGAGGAACAGAGAGAGACAAAGAAAAACAGAGATAGATATAAAAGAGTGATGGAGAGACAGATGTTTAAAGGTGAGAGAGTGAGACAGACGCAGAAAGACAGGGGCTTTGTGTCATTTTCTATATAATGAGAAAAGTAATGGCATCTTTTCTCTCCAGACTGTGATTGGAGGTGAGGGCCATACAACAGAAATTCACATCAATCCTTCTCTCTGTCTGGCTCTGTTCCAAAAGCCAGCGAGCTGCTGACGCTCACACTAGCCTTCTGTGCTCCGCTGACTTCCGTTCATACTTGCACATAAATGCTGGAGAAGGGAAATGAAAGCGTGTGTATAAAAAAAACGTTGCCTTTTGCTGTGTGTGAAAATTCAAACTGGGTGAACTCTGACCTGCGAATTCCTACGATGAAAGGCGTGAAGAACAGAAGATCAATAGAAGATCAGAGATCAAACAGAAGATCAAAACAGTCTCTTGACTGAATTCAAAACACAAATGTCTCTTAAGAGAATCTGATTAGGAGAACAATTACACGCCCACCTGTTGGAACAGTTCACACTATTAGCTCACTAACTTTTGAAACAGACTAACATTGTTAAAAAGTAGCTCCATACATAGACAGGAAACTGTGAGGCAGTTCACCAGGGTTTGAAGCAAAGCTTCTCTCAGATACACCTGTGTTTCCATGGAATCCTTCTCCGCCGGCCTCCTTAAACAGCGCAGATCCTTAAGGACCTTTAAGAAGATCCACGCGTTATCGTCCAGATCGGAGAAACACAATAAGGCTCCAGACAAAGCAAAAATAAACTAAATCTCTCCTGTGTCACTCCGATAATCTGCTCTAAAATGCAAATGGATAGAGAGTTTAAGAAGAAAAGAACTGAATTCAATTACACCTGCTTAATTACATTCATCTCCAGTGTTTTCCTTCAGATTAGCTTCTAATCTCTTCTAAATGCCGTTTCAATGATATGACATTTTCCGTCACGCCGGAAAAGAATAAATGTCAGTCAAAGCTTTTGTGTCGTATTCCATGTGTGAGGAAGCGGTGCCAGCTGATTTTAATGACACAACCCTTCTTTGTCATGGCAGGAGTTTTTATTTGAATCCGGAGCGACGCCGTTGTATTTATTTCATCCTGGATTAGCATGACAGTTATTTTTAGTCAGGGGGGTCGTCTTTAATATGGCAGAGATGAGCCGCTTGTGCCGTTGTAACACTCGCTGCCAAAATGTGACAGTGATGTTGCGTTCTCCGCTGAAAGCGAAAAGATAGAGGGAAATCTCTACGTCTGTCTTCTGTGAGGTTTTTCCTTAGCCCCCCAGGCGGCTGCGTTAAAGTTGACGCATCTGTGTGTACGTTAAATCAAGGCTGCTTTCAACACGCTTCACATGATAGCTGTAGGAATGGATGCCCCATCTGCCAATCAGCTTCTCTGCTGACTCAAGAATGTGTACAGTGTATTTTTAGCAAGATTTGAAACAACATATGCGCAACACTGCTGTCAATTTTTATTGCTGATATAAAATATAATCTTGACAACGTTTTAGAGAGTTTGATCTTTCCCAATTTGAGTCCAGTATATATGAGCTGTACTTGCCTATTACCTGTACCAAAAAAAAGCACAAGATGGCCACTATGAGATAACTTGTCTTTCAGGGACGATGCTCAAAGATGACCCTCATGACCTCAACAGCTCTTAAATGCATGTGATGATACAGACAGATCACTGTACGTCAGAAGAGGACAGACAGATATTTGTTTGGATTAGGATCATCTGTAATCGCCACACATCACTACACATCAATAAAGTCATTAAAGAAAAGCTCCTGAGTGAATAAAAGCCATCAGATCTCGGGTTCACATACGAGCAGCATGTGAGGTAACACTGTGTGTGAGTGTTAACATAAACGCAGTATGTGACTCATTTTTCTCCACAGTTTCGGATATAAAGAGTGTGTGTGTCGAATCTCTGGACGGGTCCTGATAAGCAGTAATTCGCACCCTTTCCGAGTCACGTGACTTTACCATGAGAAGGTTTATCATCTTCTCACACCCCCAATTACCATGACAACATTACAATTCTCCTGCCAGACTACAACCGCTTTAACCTGTGTCATTTTCTCTTCAATTTACACGCCATGTTAGACTGAAGACAGTGTGTGTGTGTGTGTGTGTGTGTATGTGTGTTGCTTCAGGCCCACCCACAGCTGGCACAGGCTGAATGGGTCTCAATGTCTTTCATCCAAGCTTTATAAAACAAATAAAGCAGATCAACGTTTTACTGGCAGGATAGACGCTTGAAAAATGATGGTGACAATGAGTGGATCATATTGTTCACTGAAGCCTGGAAGCTTTCAGCTTCAGACACCAGTGAATGATGTATAATTCAGATGAGTGTATGAAAATGGTGGCAGGCATCAAACCCAGAGGAACGTTGCATAACCGTTTTTAAACTGGCCTTCCTGTTCACACTTCGTATGGAAATGCATCTCAGGTCATCCAATCACAAGTGGTCAGCTAAGACAGATTACTGTTTACACTTGGCATTAACCTGGATCAAAAATAAACCGGGTTAATTAAAAAGTGACATAAATGCTCCGGATTTTAAAATGTGTGTGTTTTAACATTCAATAATATTCTATTCTTGCCCTTGTTACTCTGTTCTATAGTAGAACAAATACCTGTATATTTTCGTAAAGAAAAGTCACAAAAATGGCAATTATCCCATTATGAAGATAATTTCTAATACTGCTATAAACATGGATGTCCTATAGGACGGTCTTTGATTTTTGATTTTGTGACTACACGCATCATGTTACGGCACACAGATGTCAGACATACACAAACATATTCAAAACGGGATTACACACACACAGGGAATTTTACAAGGGAAATCCATGTGATCTACCTGTCATTAAATAAACCCGTGTCTTAAAACATCTAAACACAGCAGGTGTGTAAAAGCTTACATTTACAGGTGAATTACCAAAGACATTTACATTGTATTTACATTTATGCATTTGGCAGGCGCTTTTATTCAAAGCGACTTTTATACAGTTAATGTATAAAAGTGCATATAGCAACTTTTCACGGTTAATTCAAGTTGCACATTTTGTCAGTGCATGTGCTCTCTGGGGATCGAACCCATGACCTTTGTGTTGCTAGTGCAATGCTCTACCATCTGAGCTACAGGAACACAAAGCAGACCTAGCTACAGGAACACAAAAACCAAAGCAGAACAGTTCTGCTGGCTCGTCTTTTGTTCATGAAGAGAAGCCCTCATCTTAAAGACACACGCTGAAAGAGGTGTGTGTGAGCGTGCCAGCCTCTTACATCTGGCCCACTTTTGTTAACCTGCTTTCAGATGGGCTGCTTTCAAAGAGAACGTTCTGCTCTCTGAAGTTCCTCACAGATTAAAGCGAAACATTAGGCAAATGTTGCCTGAATTGTCGGAACAAAGCTGAGGAGAGCAGAACAGTGACCCGCTGACCTGAGACAGTGAAGCACAAACCCCTAAGAGGAGATTTTGGGCTTCAAAAAGGTTTAATGTGAGAAAGACAGAGAAAACGAAACTCTTCTATCTGTTTCCATGGAGTTCCAGCTGGATCTGTGTGTGACTGTGTGCGTGTGTGTGTGTACTTTAGGTGTGCAAATGTGTGTATGAGGTTGTGTGCTCAGTGTTAGTTCATACCGATAAAGCTCAAAGGAATCCGACGGCAAACATGTTAGCATCACCATTACAGAAGTCGCCAAGAACTTCTGTTTAGATAACCTGCAGAGAAGCAAACAACTTCCCTATAAAGTATGAGAGAGAAAGAGAGGGTGAGAGAGAGAGCGAGAGTTTTCCACACACAAATGAGACTACAATATTCTGGTATATCTAGGAATAAAGCAGGTTTTCCTTTAGGTGATACAGAGTGGTTTCTGACTAAGTTGCAAGGTTTTTGAGGAATCAAAACTAATTCATTTTTTTAAAACTATTTTTTTTTAAACGATAACATGAAATTCTTTGGAAACAAACGTGTCTGGTTTGTTTCCAAAGGTCACTGATTGGCTGTAGAAAAGAAGGTGTTTCAAAGCTGCCAGTAACTGAGCGTTGGAGGGGAGTGGTTAACGACTCTGGCTCCACCCAAGCCGCCAGACTGACATCATCAGAGAAGGTCTGCCATTCAAGAGGGGAAGTACATTTTCAGACTATGACGGCACATACATAAAAAAATGTGTAAAAAAAAAAATTAAAACACTGCAATATTCCATAACAAAAAATAATAGTATATTTTGATTTATGGTGACTTTAAAGACTTCTGTCTGAGAATTTGTGTTAGAAAGGGTGAGGGCAACCTGTCAAAGTGGCTTTCTATTTTTGACAAGTGAGAGAATCAGAGTTGGAGAAAACATATTTGAAGCGTTTTTAAGATTTTGATTACGTGCTTCACTTCTGTAGAGAAAAACTCCTACGAAGTAAAACCAAACAAACAAACAAAGAACTAAACTCAGATGAAGAAAGACAGGCAGAACAGATTAGCGTGACATGAGTTTCTTTAAGGAAAAATAAGCCGTACAGTCCTGATCGAAGCAACTAATGGCTTTTATTGATCAACAGCACAGATTTTCTCTTTCATTTCCATCCGTAACTGACATGAGTTTAATTCAACTCAATTAAAACCGCCGGCACTCAGGAGTCCTCTAACATTGGTGAACCGGTTCCACCCGCCATCTGGCTGTACCTCACATCATTACCTCCTCACTGCTCCAGTGACACCTGTCAATCAACACAGGATGAGCTGCCAAAAATCCTGTTTCCACTAATAATAGCTAAACATTTGCCAAAAGATACATTAACTAGCAAAACATATATTGAGATGTACTGAATGAAAAATATGAAGTCTTGTTTTGACAGAAATCTTTTAAGGTTAGTAAAGTTTATTTAATAAACTTGTTTGAACTTGAAATGTTTATTTTTCTTACACTGCTGGTAAATAGTGTTTTTCTTGTTTTACAAATAAGCCTTTTCCAAATGCCTTATGCCATTTTGCTTCTCAAGTAAGCGTATCTTGTTTTTTTGTTTAGATATTTTTTGTGGAAAATAAGACAAAAACATCGTGTATAAAGGCACAGAGATTTATCTGAATTATTAAAAAAACAATGATGAAAACAAAATGATAACATTTCAGGGTATTTGAAAATCACTCATGCTTAAAGGGACAGATCGCCACAAAATGAAAGTTTTTATTTACTCACCCTTATGTCATTCTAAATCTATGACTTTTTCTTCTGCGGAACACAAAAGAGGATTTTTAAGAGATGTCTCAGTGGTTTTGTGTTCATACAATAGAACGGGGGCCAGTGTTGTCTGGTTACCAACATACTTCAAAATATCTTCTTTTGTGTTCCTACAGGTCTGGAATGACATGAGACATGAGAATTTTATTTTTGGGTGAACTATCCCTTTAAGGGACAATGAGCATCACTGTTACTCAATTAAAGTGATTTTTCAGGCTCATCCTTCTCTCTTTCTCCCTTCCTGTGTCCATCAAGAAGTGCTTCTACCCCCTTCTCATTTCCTGCGTCGGCTGCAGAGAGATCGAGACCTCAGGCGGGCAGCCATCTGTTCTCTTTTACAGACACAAGGACACATGAAACTCTCTCAGCTGTCTGGTCTGATTAAACTACATCACAGCATCAGCACGGCGAGATCAGATTCATATATACTGTTGGCCTGCTAGACAGCCCGTCCGTGACTGTTATGCTGTGAAATATCGGCTCGCTGAGGATCAGATTCTGATGGAATCGGGCCTCCACAGAGAGAGCAGAAACTCTTCGTCACACTTCGTCGTCACCTTAGAGATGCAAGGCATTGTGGGACTTGACATGAACACACCGAATCCATAATTCATGAGTCATGCTGAACAGACTGGCAAACATGTCGCTCGCAGCACAGACAACCCGCCGCTGAACTGTGTTTCCCTGCAAGAATGTTTCTTCCCCATCAGAAGAACAGGAGGAACTGAGAGAAAATGAATGAATATGATGATGGTAAGCGGAGATCTTTTCTTCTGCTGCCTTTGACTTGGGAAAAATCACGCTGCTAAATGAAAGCGGGCAGAGCACCATTTTTTTGTCTTCTCTGCTATTGCACTTTTAACAGACCTGTGAACGATCAAGAGCATCAATAGAAAGAGAAAGACTTTCATCTCCTGACAGAGAGAGAGAGAGACGCACAGAGAGAGCATTGTATCATCAGCGCATGGTAATTGTACAAAGCCTTCCTCTCCTCTCTTTGATTTCCGCCTGCTCTGACCACTGCCCTAACCTTTCTCTCTCTCTCTCTCTCTCTCTCTCTCTTTATCTACTGAAGCCCAGACTTTGAGCCACACAGCTTTATATCAATACACTACAGTTATTACTAGGAAAGTCAGGCACTTTCATAAAGAATATGTTCAACTCCAGCCTCAAGCACAGCTGGTGAGAGACGGCGCATCTGCTGTGAACCAACCTCAGAAATAATCCACTGAGATCAATATGACTTGGTCTTCTCCTCTCGTCTACCTGACATCTGTAATACTAGGAATATCAAGAGAGAAACTCCAGAAAAATGTGTCGTCTCGGTATCTTAGCCTTTCTTGCATCAGCATGGACCACATTCTATTTCGTTTCACACAGTATGCCCATAAATATGACCTATGACATCATCCAAACCAATTTGAACCTAAAATTCCTCGAATGAAGCGATGAAAGATTTATTGAGGAAACTGATTCCATATTATGACTTTATATTTATGAAAAGATACAAAACTACTGAAGTGTAAAATGTATAACCTGCAAGCGCCAGTGCAATTCAATAGTGAAAAGTCAGGCTATGAGAAACTAAACTCCGCCTCACCTACAAAACCAAGCCAATCAAGTTACTCAGCCTTTCATTCTAAGACGGCATTGCCATTCTACACTCATTTCTCATTGTTCTTTTTGTGTTCCTGTGTGAAATAATGAAGAATAAAAAAACGTATTCACAAGCTGGTGTCCGTCGCTACAGCCTGCTGCGCCACTACCGGCCCAATTAGGGCTCGTAATAAGATTTACAAGAATTTTGCTGATAAGAATCAGTTAGAGCCCTTTTAACTGAAGAAGAGCTGTGAGTCTCACTCAGCTTAAACACACTCAGCTCTCACAGGAATAATTTGGGGCCGATCTGTTTTCATAGTTTAAAAAAAATCTCTTGAGACATGGGGACAACAGGAACCAATACAGACAGAAATTATGTATGCACAGAAAGAGCAGCAAACAGACACAGGTGGAGATGTTGAAAGAGCATTAGAACCAGAGCTGGTCTAGAAACACAGCCGCGATCTTTGCCCATGTAAGGTACGCATGTAGCGTGCATGCTTAACATCCCGCCTTGCTCTCCTCTCCTCAGACTTGCGGTTGGCTTCCACAGAGTGGGTGCCGAGTTCTGCCTGTCCTGTTTTCAGAGCAGATTAAGAAAAAATCAGCTTGATTTAAGTCCCTGCAAGCATCCAATCTCAGCTGTCTGCTTCTGAGTGGCATCATGGGAGCTGACGTGTGTGTGTGTCGAGTGGCAGTCGCACTATCAAACACACACATTACAGAAGATCACAAAACTGCAGGAAAAAGATGCATGCACTCAAACCAGTCTGATCTAGCGGCAGATCAGAGACAGACTGAACCAAAAGGCAGATCAGAACTGTTCACTAAAGAGCTGTTAAGAGTCCAGACCTGTGGGGAAAAGGAGCGTCTAAGGGTCTCTTTTTGAGCTCACAGCTTTAAAATAATTAGTACTGGAGCGAGAAAATGGGTGCGAATCTGCACCTCACGCGGAGAAAATTCGCCCCACTATGAACATCGCGGTAGTTTATTGATCACCACTAAACGCTCCAGCTGGCGAGATATGAAATATTCATATTTCAGTTTCGACAGCTGTTTTTAGAAGTCTTATAAATATCATTTAACTGCTCAGAATGAGATGGCTTCACACCTCGACACACGTACAAGCTTCACACCTGATACACGTACAAGCTGAGCAATGAACAGTATTTGTGGCACCCCCAATAACCACAGAAAACAATCTGGACTAAAGTTAATAAAAATAAGTCAATGGGGCACTGCAAACATGCTCCGTTTAGAAAAGACAGTCAGAAGACTCAATACAAAATACAAGATACTACTGACAGATAAAATCACAGTTACACTTTTTTAAATTTGCATGTAAAGCGAATAAATCCTATGACATGATCCATGCACGGAAAGTACAGGAATTATGCCTGTAATAATGAACGCAGTAGCTCATTCAGTTTGAAACAATAACTTTTTGTCATTTTAAAACAATAACTTTCACCATCAAAAAGACAACTTAGACTTAACGGCTTAAGTTATATACTTTCATTTTGCCCAGAAGCATTAACACAAGTCCTTTCACAAAAACACACACTGCTCATTTCTGCTTTAAACTCCCCATAACTGCCCCATAGACTGCTATTGTAAACACATTACTGTAAGTATACTGTAGTTTTTGTTGCTTTTACAAACTGTGGCATGAGCCAAAATAATATTTTGTAAACGACAGCATGCAACACGTTACTGAACGACAAACTTCCTGTGTGAGTCTGTGTATATTTTAATATTAATATATAATAATATATAATTTATATAATTTAACATACTAATATTATTTTAATGTCTCAACTGTTAGGCTTGGTAATCAGATCTTCACCAGATTAATTACAGCTCTTAGGTAAGTACTTGATTCAGGGTAAAATCGTGTTGAATTCGTACTGAAGCAATAACACAGCTGTTAAATTAAGATATCTGTCGCGAATTGGGACGCTAGCAACTGTGTGGCTCTTGTGATGACTATCATTTGACAGACAAAATAATGAATCGGAGGTCTGCGAGAGTCTTTCTTCACATGTATGTGTACGTGGAGTCAGTTTTGTACACGTTTGCGGCTGCGTTAAAGCCGTCTGGATTCAGATATGGTAATTCTGATGAAGTCTATCAGTAATTATAGCTGCGGGCTAGAAGATGCCGTTACCAGCGTGATTTTTCTCCTTTCCGTGCATCAACATTAAGCTGATGGAGATAATGCCAGGGTATGTGTCACCTGGTTTGCTCTCCCTCTCCATCTCTGCTCTCTGACTCTCATTAGACGTACACAAACCGGCTAGTTTGGTCTGAAACGACTCGCTTGAGCAGCCCAACGCCATTTCTCCACCTCGCGATCCTCTCAAACATATTGATTATAGTAAAACATTCAGCGAGCGCGTGAACGCGCTTCTTTCTCCTCCGACTGCTCTTGAAGTGACTTGCTAAAGAGAAGCTGAGGGTTTCTCGTCCTGAGAGAGCGCGAGTGTTAAATCAAAGCCTCTGAGAAATCACACCGCGCCACCCACACGACAAACAGCTTAGCGGAGCGGCTCGCGGCTGCCAGTATTGACATGACTGTGTTACATCCTGATTTAACGCTGTCAGAGTTATACGAGCGCACAGGACACGATGTGAGAATAAACACGGCTCTCTCCCTTTCACACCTCGGTTGATGCAAACAGAGAGTTTATATAGAGGACGGCACGTGACAGAATGATGCTGGGCTCCTCGCCTCATGCTGCCCTGTTTGTGTTGTCCTGTAAACGTCTCTGAGGGCCTCACAGTGTTGTACTCATGCACGTGTTTTTTTGTTTGTGCTGTGTTCAATGTTCATAGTTTCAGGGTTTGAAAAGCACGGAGGGGCGGGGCCAGAGCATGTGACGAGTGTGACCTCTGCTGTATTTTTTTTTACATACAAATATATATGCATATAAGCACACACATACACGCTGATGTTTTTTTGACTACATTATAGTGAGGTCATTCCCTAAACGTCCAGTGATTTTATATCAGGCTAATTATATTTTTTTATCCCCCAAACCTAACCCTCACAGAAATATGTGCATGATATTATATTTATAGAAAACACTGGCCAATTTATGAGCCTTTTTTTTAAGTGACCACAGTAAAATGTCATCACATGATTTCAGTGTGGTAGTGAAGACATTTGGCCATCACAAATATAGCCAAACCTGCATACACATACACAGAAAGACAGAAAGATGATGCTAATTCTAAACGCATTCCGTTTGCGTTTATTGCCATTCAAACGCAGGTGGAAACTGTGATGTGTGAGCGTGTCTCTGAACACCTGTCTCTGATCTGCTTCTGTGATTCGCTTCTGTTTTACACAGGGTCTGACTCTAACAGCCAATCCCCTGAACAGACGCTCAGCACCATGGACAGAGACTGGGGACAGTCCAGCAGACATGTCCAATTAGACTCTCCAAAACGCAGCTTTTCTCCTGTAACAAACAGCATATATTTAAAGGGGAACTACATACACAAAAACTATATGGTGAGTGTTTTGGGCATAAGCAGTGCGGATATGATCTCGGCACCCAAACTGCTCATGTATAGTAGTTTGGGGCTGTTTCACCTCACTGCTGTCTTTCTATTGAGTCTGCCTGACCTCTGGCTTAAATGTCACAGAGGGAACGTTGTGTATGTAAACTGTGAATGAAATGGTGTCTTTGTCTCTTTGTTACAAGGTTTTCCTGGAGCTGATGTCACAGCCTGTCCCATATAACAGGCATCAGGTCTAGAGGTCGACCAATTATTTTGTAAAATCTGTTGTCTTTTGTCCAGCACTCACAAACCGATAAGGAGCACAAAACAGGCACATAATTATCTACAGCATATTACCATATAAACGGCATAATAGTATACTTACCATAACGACCATAAGCAATTAATTAATTAAAAGGATGTCCACAGCATCATGTTACATAACATCCTATAGTTCCAAAAGCTGCTATGGTAACGAATTCACTTCCAGTCCGGACTCCCTCAGCAACAGGCCCAGCTCTTATTCCAGGCCGTGATGAATTTCCCCCTCAGGCTGAGATGCATCATTCAGTGGCTCTCGGGGAGCAGATGGCAAGATAAGAGGGGAGGAACCATTTCCTCCAGGAAAAAGAAGACAGATCTTTCTCTCCTCATCTTTGACTGGCTTGATGAGACTTTAAGAGTCTTAAATGGCTTTCTGACTCTGAGGCTCCACAGGAGGCAGCCCACCTGAGTCTAGCACGACTCTTCTTTTAAACGGCTGCTCTGTTATCAGGGCTGAAGCCATATTTTGATGTTTTGATCATGCTGGGACATACGAAAGTAGTCTTGGTCAGAATTTACATCCATCCAGAAGTAATTTAAAATCACCATCTATTTTTAAAAGCAAAGTTTAGCGGCCAATCACATTTGAGTTTGCAAGTATGGAAAGTTCTTGCCATTTTTGCATAGCAATAAGCTTCAGACGGTCCATGGGCAGCCTGTGGGTGTGTTATCTGAGACTAAGCCTCTGTAAGTACAAGAGGATCATCGAGTCTGTGGGCTGATCCAATGACTAGTGTTCAGCCTATTAACAAATTCACCCTGAGAGAACTCAACCATGTCTGAAGGCCGGAGTAGGCCGCACTTACATAAAAAGTACAGACGCATACTTAGAAACAAAAGGGGATCAGAGCACAGGACAGAGAGAGAGGGAGAAAGAGAGAATACAGCAGCTGTGTGTAGGTCTGAGTGAGACATCAGACAGGTTTTTCTCCACTGAACATAAATATCTCTTCCTCACAGAGCGTCTCTGCAACAGCTCGTGTCTATTTTGATTGACACGAAGCCAAACCAAGAGAACATATATGGTAACAGCTCTGTTCAATTTAAATACAATATGACATTTAAAACACAACATAATGTCTGAGTCGATCACAATATTTATGTGAAACAATGCAGGCCGGGGCTTGATGATGTCTACAGAGATTTGATTGGTTCATATAAAGTGGGGTTTAATATTAATCACCCAGCCATACATTTTACAAATTATTTCAGGGGCAAACAAATGGATAATCATATAAATGGTTAAAGTTTTGTCACTCAGTAAAAAATGATCAGCTTTTATTATACAAACAGAATTCTAACAATATGTTACTGACTGTGCGTGTGTGCGTGTGTATTTCTCTGTTCATCAAACGCTTATTTACTGTCTCTCCAGGCCACGGCGAGAACAGACGGCAAGCTGTCTACAGAGGACAGAGAGAGAGAGAGATGAAGGGTGCATTCGATACATCCTGCCGTACAGACCCAATGGCTGAGGCCAAAATTCAGCCGCGGACAAAAATGGCCATGCAAACACAAAAGAGCCGGCCCGAATTTTAATTAGCCACTTAAAGAATGAAAGCTTCTGCTCCCAGTTGCCCCTGTTCTTATAATGACAGGGAACTTGGAGCAGCTTTCCCAGGCACGCCGCCAAAACACTCCATCTATTTTCTTCTCTCTCTCGATCTGTTCTTTAATTAATCTGCTTTTCTCATTTGTGAGGTTTTGTTCCAGTGGCTTCAGTGTTTGTGCTCGGCGAAAGAGAGGATGACTCCTCAACATGCGAGAGAGAAAACTCCAAAAAGCACTAAACTCTCCCCTCTATTGTCACTCATGGCATCTTCTCAGTCAAACCATCTGTTCCGCGAGACAATAGTGTCATGCCTGTGAAAAACAGCCCAATTCAGGCTTCTTCATTGCTCGTAAAGCTTAATGTGGCTGTAGTGCTCAGATATCACAGCGATGCTGCTCGCACTAAGACTCTGAGCTTCGGCTTTCTCACACATGCTCTGTAATAAGTGTGCGTGAGGCCCGTCGCGACAACAACAAAAAAACTCAATGAAAAGTCAATGGAAACGCCACGGAATTTCAATACCACAGGAACAGGGAACAGCCACGTCAACAGTTCGTATAAAGAACAAAGAAACCAGCAATGAGTGTTTTTCTCTTTTTCTGCACGTATACACACACGTAAACATTCGAAAGCAAACCACGTCATAAATCTGCTTCAAAAACAGCCGAACATATCTGAACATGAGAAAACATGAATCCCCTCCCCCTGGCTCAAGATGACATCAGCCAAAAAAAAAGTCAATTTTGGAGGCGGAGCAAGCGTTTACTTTTTGATTACTTTTCATTTGGGAGGTTTTGACAACTAATATGATAATATACAGGATTATTTCCAGTTAATTTGATTAATAAATCAGCACATCATGTCATGAATTAGATTATGTTCGTAAAACGATTGACAGCCCATTAAAAACACACCTAACCAAATCACCGGGCTCATGAACGACTCATGAAGAGGAAACCAGAATCATTAATACTAACGGAAATCAAAATGCCCTGAACCATCAACCTCTCATTAGCGCTTTAATTAAAGCAGCTTCACATCTGGGGAGGGACAGAATTTCCTGTATAACTAAAGGTCTCTGGAAATGAGAGGAAGTGTCTCCTGGTGTCTGGCAGGAATGGAGCTGAGATCATTTACACAGAGATTCAACACTTGCTATAAATTCATTTGTTCACAGGTTTAAATGTCAGAATTACACACTCACTCACTCACTCACTCACTCACACACGTTCTCATAGTAACACACTCAGATACACATGAATACTGGTACAGAGCAAGATTATTGTAATAAAAATAATTTATTTATTTTAAATTGTATTACTATTTTAATTTCTGTTTGGTTTAGTTAGCTTCATGAAATATTTTGCGAGATAAAATTAATGATTACTTCTGACAAAAACTTTTTAATCACTGTTCTAGTTACATTTAGCTTTTGTTTACTGTGCCAGTTCAGTTTTAATTTTAGTTTTGTTTTCCAGAAACAAAACAGAAATTATTTTAAATCCCTATTTTCCATGTTAGGATATGATAATAACCACTCAAGTGTGTGTTAGGGTCAGCTGAGAGTCATTCTTGTCTCTCTGTTCTCTACTTCCTTTCCCTATGAAGTGGTTATAACAACGTTCCTGCCAAGAAAATTAATGATACATCTTCCTCGTCTGTCTGTCTGTCTCTCTCTCTTTCTCTTAGTAGCTGTGTTAGCATGTGTGCAGGGGTCAAATATACTTTTAGATGATAAATCTCTAAATGATTGTTTCTGCTCTGGCAGACAGATAAATGCTGCCTGTAAATGTCTCATCATCTCAGTCATCTGACATAAACACAACGCATAAATGCAATTCCTGGAATTCCTGGAATTTTGCAACCCCAGCACTAAACAAATGTATAAATCTGTAAAACTGCACTTGTTGCAATGCATTCTGGGATGAAAAATACAAGCAACTGTGTCTTAGATACTGGCCAAAATCGTAAAAGGCAGCATGCCTTTGCAGACTACTGTTTGGAAGAGCCTTACAAGTGTGCCGATGATGCCTTAAAACAAGGTTTTGAAAACAGTCGCTGTGTCTTTCGCGATCTGACAAGCACTCTGATGCTTTTAAAAAATCTTAACGCATGAGCGTTCTCTAAACACACCCTGGTATGAAAATAAAATCTAGAATGACACATGCATTCCTTCATCCTGCCTCACAAGTACAGAAATCTGTCAAAGACTGAAATCTGAATACTGGGTATGAACAAATGAGCTCAATGTGTGAAGTTTGGAATCTTCAAGTGAAAGAATGTTTGTACTGCCGTCACCTGCAGTGACAGACCGTGGAATCTGAACCGTGGAATCTGAACCGTGGAAAATAGGTGAATGTATTAATATGCATGGCAAAATGTGCTATTACTCCAATATTCATGGTGTGGGAGAGTGTGTGTGTGTGTGTGTTTGTGCAGTGGCCAATTAAAGCAGCTCAAACCGCTGTGAATAAACTCACACACAGTTTCACTCTGCAGGCCTTTCAATTACACCGGCCAATGCTCTCTCTCTCTCTCTCTCTCTCTCTCTCTCTCTCTCACTCATACACACACACACACACTCTCTCTTTCTCTCTCTCACACACACACACACTCAGGGATTTAAAACTATGAACCATACTGGAGTGTATCAAACTCTTAAAGAACGCTCACACTGTGCACAAAATGTGGACAGAGGATGAAGGATGTTTATGCCATTACAGAAGCTGTGTGAGTGTGTGTGTGTGTGTGTGGAGACAATAAGGTCAGGCTGGTTAATGAAGCAGTCTGTTAGTGCTAACGATGATTACCTCTCTCCACCTAAACATTCATTCACTTTAATCACCACACACACACACACACACACACACACACACACACATACACACACAGACGAACTGACACAAATGTCTAGGGCAAATTCACCTATCAAAAAGTTAAAGAGGTTTATATTACAAACAAAAGATGTGATAAAGACACAGCTGTTCTTTCTTCTGTGAGCTGCTCATCTACACTCTCTGTAAGTGAGTAATGTTCTCTACATCAACTTCTCTCATCATTCACTGGCTGCTGGTGATACTGAGTGTCCAGCCCACCCCACATTCTACAAAAATCAACAAACACAGTCCAGAGAATAAAGCAAAACACAACACACTTCAAAGATGAACAGTTACACAACAGCGACCTAATGCAGAGCACAGACATAAACACAGTGGAGTATATGTTCATTTACATTATAATGCTCGCTAGAGTCCACTTACAATGATAGTATTTTTTAAACCAAAATAATTTAAATAACCCCAGTAATCATTTAAAAACACATAACCTCTCTTTTTGCCATCTGACCATGTTTTAATTATCTGGTTGTCATATTAAGTAGACAATGTCAATGGCTGAAACTATGACCTACACCTTTGTGAACTACAGTGAAACTGACTTATTGTGAAATACAGTGGAACTGACTTATTGTGAACTACAGTGGACCTGAAATGATCTTCAGAGCAGTTGCTCAAACGTAAAAAGTTAGTGTGTTTATGCTGAGAAAAGCTCTAGATATCAAAATTTCTTTGCAAATGGCACCTGGTGTGATATTTTGTAACCTAATACAATGGCATTCATTTAAAATGGTGTCTTAAGTGCACAAATCCATTTTATCGTCCCTGTATGTGAGAATTTAGCAAACGTCTGGGAACATTTCACGATTTTGTTCCCCAAAGTACAGTGAAGTTAGAAACGCGCGCGCAGTTAAAGTGTGGAGGCTGTTCTTTAAAGGTTATGCGAGCACTTAAGCGGCAGGAATAGTCAGTAACCGTCTTCCTGTTTTTCTCTTTTGTCACTCTTTTACCCCACACACACACACTAACACACAGAGAGTCTGTGCGATTAGCTGTATGACTGACGAACTGAAGCAGAAACCTGAAAATTACTGAAATTACCCAATTGAAATGAGTGACATTAACCCTTCAGAGAGAGAGAGAGAGAGAGAGAGAGAGAGAGAGAGAGAGATTACATCAGAACACAACGGTTAGGCCTAAAAAATAAGGGTAAAACTCAATAGTGAATAACAACAGTAAAATGATTGTGAGCATTGTGGAGGAGATTGTAATTCAGGGTTTTATCAGTGAACTAAAAACCCAGATTGAGTGAACAGCTGTTACGGCACAAAAACCTTGTGAAGAGGCTCTAATTAAAGACGTGTTGAAACAGGCCGTCTAAATAAAGACGACAGGCATGACGAGTGTCACATCGACAGATTTTATACGTTGTTCACGGTACGAATTGTGAAGAATGGTCTTATGAGTCAGGAAGACTTTCAAACCGAAGGGTCCAGTGGCTGTAAAGACACACACACACTTCTTCAGTGGTCAGGTAGATGGATCAGCAGGAGTCGGCCTTCTGCTCCGCTCCCAATCGAAAATCAATTACCCAGAATGCCTTGCTCCTCATAGACTCGCACAAAAGCTTGTGGCAGGGGTTCAGGCCCCAGAAGTGCACTGGTCGATCAAGGGGTCAATAAAAAGGAAGTCAAGACTGCTAAATGAAGCCACACACGTATACTAATTGTACTAGAACTACATACGAAGTGAGTTATCGTTAGTGACGGTAATCGCAATCACTAGTTATCTCTTTATCTTAAACCATCATCTGTTCATTTCTTAGATATTCTGACCAATTGAAAAGTCTGCAAATTCCATCTAGGCCGAGTGAAAAGCTACCAAATGAGACACTCGAGCAGAACGCTTCACTACAGAGAGAATGAGTGTGTGTTGACTATCTGAAGTACATGACTAAATCTGGATGGTGAGTGGATCTGTTCACAGCAATGAAGAATCAGTAATCAGTAAATGCTGCAAACACACAGAATATATCACAGCTGAGAGTCAAGACACGATTAATTTAAATCAAACACGCAAAACAGAGTAAATGGACCTTAGTCAGGAAAGACACTATGGATATAATGACACAAAGATAGACAGACAGACAAAACAGAGAGACAGACAGACAGACAGGACACATAGCGAAACAGGACAGATAGAGAAACAGGACAGATAGATAGACAGATAGAGACAGACAGATAGATAGAGAGACAGACAGATGGGGTTGTGAGTGGAGTGTTGGATTCTTTTCTCTGCCCTCAGCTGAGCTGCATTAGAGGGTCAGAGGTCATCGCAGACAGAGAAATGAAACCTCACCCACAAAATTCACTATAATTAAAACCTTTTGAGAGTCACAGGGCCACAGACATATTGAAACTATCGGAAATATTTCCTCTAGGCAGAAGATCTCAGCAGCATGACTGAGTGTGTGTTAAATCTGCAGATGTGCCTCTGCAAGAGACTGACAGAATAATTCATCATTCATAATTATTGAATCCTAATTAAAACTAAATAATACAGATGTCTGAAGAGAAAACGGCGCTTTGAAATGCTTAAATGCAGAACTAAGAAACGCATTATACAAACAACATTAGGGAAACTATCCAAAACTGAACATTCTCCCTCATGTCATTCAACACACTATTTCTGCTGTGGCACATAAGATGATATATTATATAGAAATATTCAGATGTCCTCACACTAAGCATTTATGGGGCTGCATTTGTGATTCATTAATAAAGAAAATAAAATTGGGTAACTAAAAGTTTCCTCAAGAATACCAGAACATGAAACCACCTACAGGATTGGGTACAGTCAACGGTCCCAATCACAAAAACAGCTTAATAACATAACATGTTGAGGTTAGAAAATAGCAATAGCTCTGTGTGAACACAATAGACATCAAAGGAAAGTCCCTGTCATGTTAGTAAAACAAACATAAGTGTGTGAGTGTGTGTGTCCATCTCAGCCTGAATTTTCTGATATTAGAAAAAAAACTTTGTTGACTCAAAATATTTGCACAAAAAGCACACACGTACAAACACACACACACACACACACACACACACAAGTGCATTTGTCAAAGTCTGAGAAATAAGAGGCTTCAGACATAAATCCTTCTAATCTGGAGCAAGATGTTAATACATCCACTTCTATCTTAAAACTCTTTCCTCTGACACACACACAGAGGCAGAGGAAGAGGAGAAACAAGGACATAACTCTTTGTCTTTTAAATGGACAGCCTGTGGGTGGAAGTCGTCTCAGGAGATGCGGCGAGTTTATGTACCGAAGTACGTGACGATCAAACCATAAAAGTAGAGATGACTTTTCTGCACAGTCAGCACACACACACACACAGTCTGAGAACTAGCACTGAACCCAATTAGATTTCAGGTCTGTCAGAACTGTTCACACAGTCAGTCTTCAGCAGATACTGAAAAAACAAAACGAACTTGCTAAGCTTTGCAAAAGCTTAACTTTGATAGGACATGGGTGGATCGGGTTTAAGGGAATATTTCTGCTTCAAAGCTTCTGTTTTATTGGCCTTTTTTGGTAATATGCAGATTACCGAAATTATTTTGTAAAAACAAACAAACACTTTTACAGTAATACACTCACAATGGCAGTTAACGGTGTAAGTCATTGCGGAGGACTTTGAAATGTAAAGCTTGTACTGTATTTTTATTACTGGAGTTACATTAATGACATGGTATGCTATTTGTAAAGTTCTGTAAATTGTCCCTGTAGTGACGTGGCTACTGTACCAGGTGGATAAATCTTGGTATGCATTAGCAAATTAATATTAGCAATTTAATTTTAATAATTTGCGAAACTAATTTAGTAAGCAATTTTATCAGAAGAATATGATGTTAATTGTTAAGTCTTTAAATTGCGGCTACACCTTCGAAACAGTGTGTATCTTGAAGTCATTCCACCAAACTGAACTAAACACAGACCATCACAACAGAGCCCTTTACAGACAGAATACTGCAACTAAAACACAAAAGACAGATCAATTTCTTCCTTTCAGAAGCACCGCCAGGAGCTGAGAGATATCTGACACCTGAATTTCATTGCTCTTTTGGTTAGAGAGCTGCTGTCAGTCACAAGCAAAAATCTAAAAGACTTCTGATGGCCAACCTGTCAGCTCCTCTAAAAACACATGGGCTGTTTGCTATGTGTGATTCCTGCTGCACCACTGGCCTGTTTTAGGATCAGTATTACCTGAGCTCATCACACAGGCACCATTTACAGAAGAACAAAGCCCAAATATCACACAAACGTCTGTATGAACAGGGCTAAGCTGATCTCCAGCTTTAGGTCCAGTCTTTCAGTCCCTGTGGACACACAGAATCCAGATGATCAGGAGAAGATGAGGTTCTCTGAAAACTTCTCTAAATGTCAGAGATCTGAGAAGGGGGGAATGTTCTCATGTCTGTCTAGAAATCTTGTCACTCAGGAGTGACGAGCCAGGAGACAACCAGTCTCCCCCAGGCACAGCAGCTAAAATGCTATCCAATCAGAGCCAGTCTCTCTAAAAAAAAAACTTAACCTGAGTCTCAAGACCAGCAGCCACTGAGCCCCAATAAGCC
Source organism: Botia kubotai (assembly GCA_036877585.1). Lineage (NCBI taxonomy): Eukaryota > Metazoa > Chordata > Actinopteri > Cypriniformes > Botiidae > Botia > Botia kubotai. The sequence continues at coordinate 24,972 of JAZGTI010001395.1, forward strand.
ATGAGAGCCCACAGTGATATTAATAATATGGTCTGACCGGACACAGCTTTAGGGCAGTTTAAAGCATTTAAAGCCATTTCAAAAGACGCACATTTCCATTATGCTGCCAACTAAAAAAAACTAATTTTAATGGTAATCCCACAATGCATTGCTACAAAATACATTCAAAATTTGCCATTGCCATTTTACAGTCTAAAGAACCTTCATCCACCACAAAGAACCTTTTGTGAATCAGAAAGTTCATGGAATCATTTTTATATGGAATGGTGTAGCACCTTTTTTTAGAAGTTGTTAGAGACCTTTAACTATGCTTATCAGTGTATTGTCTCGCTGGCCTCACATCGCCATCGTATTGAGTATTAACTGTATGACAAAGTCCCAATCCCTCACTTATGAGTTACATTCCTGCTCTGATGCTGTAATCGGAGGCAGCTGTTTGTGTAGGCAGCAGGCACCAAGACAGCTAACTAGGTTTTGGAGTACATCTACTGTCTTCATCAATGTTTCAACAAGATAACTGACTCTCTGGAGCAGTTCCTGCATGCTCAACATGTTTTCAGAGGAAATATGAAATAATTAACAAGCTTTTACTGTCTTTCTTTACTTGTCTCCTTCCTCTGGCTAATGCCTAACCAGTTCCTTTCCAGTGAGTTTCCCTTTGCCTGTAACACAGATTATGAAGAATATAAGAAATCATCCAGGTTTTATTGGAAGAAAGCTGCTATACCTAAAAAGCTAAGAAATTATTCCACAAACTACAAGACGTCTACAATACATCTACAATTAATGTCCATCCAAGAATAGCAACCGATCTATTGATGGGACCATGATCATTTCCATTTACACATTTGGCAGACACCTTTATCCAAAGCGACTTACAGTGCATTACAGACACGTTTTATCTATGTGTCTGTCTGTGTATGGGTATCAAACCCACAACCTTTGCGCTGCTGACGCAATGCTCTGCCAGTTGAACTACAGGGATTGATCACACATAAAACAACACACTAAAATAAGCATAGTATAGGCTAGGAAAGTATAGTCAAGGAAAGCATAGGAGGAAGGCTATAGATGGAGGAAAACAAACTTGCTAATTCTGTAGGCAAATGTAACACACACAGAAAGCATACTAGATGTTACACCAGTCGCAAAATGCAAAGTTATAAAAATGTGCACCTGTGACTGCGGCTATCAGAATTAAAGCTCACAGATCCCACAATCCAGAACTACTGTGGCACACTCACATAATCAAACTTCATAAGACTATAAACATCTCCTTGACTTTCATGACTATTTTCTGTGCAGACCTTGGCCAGACAAATATATCTTTAGTGAAACACTAAAGTAGTTCTGGGTTTAAAGTGAGTTTTTAAGGCATTTCTTCAGCAGTGAACATCTGCTAATGGTCATTATATCCATTTGGCTGAAGTTATTAAGCATTCATATCACTAAATGAACTGATACGCCACACAGACAGCCTTCTGCTATATTGTTTTGTACTGCTGGTCTGCTGTTTACAAAATCTCAATATACAAGAAACATCTGCCATGATATTACAAAACACATTCCCTGTCTCTGACCCTGGCATCTTTTTATGCTCCCGAAAAGTGTTTGTTTTTTAAACTCTCTTTCCTCCGAGAGGAAGAACACAAGCGCCCTGGGGTGTCTCTCTCGCTCTCTTTCTCTCTCTCTCTCTCTCTCTCTAGGGGGAGTCGTTGTCAGTGGTGGCCAGCTGTGTCTCTGTGTAATGCTCAGACCTGCACTTGAGTGAACTCTCTAGTACACACTTGTATGTGTTCTCTTGTCTGAACACACACCTGAGTGAAGAACATCAGTCTGCACTCAATAACTGTGTTTCTCTCATCTCTGTACTGCCTCTCAATTTTCCCCATCACATAATTTCAAACCGAAAAGCGCATACCAATAGACCTTAGCCAGAGTATACACTATGTTTAATTTGACAAAAAGAAGGTTGTGAGGGATAGTCTTGATATTTTGTACTGCTGTGTATTGTGTCCTATGAATCTGTGTGTGTGTGTGTGTGTGTGTGTGTAGGCTTGGCTATATGTGTAAGAACCAAATGTTTGGCAACGTGTTAAAAATCCCACATTGTGGGCCTAGTATAAAAACAATGAAAGTCTATGAGATGTCCTCACTAATACAGTAAAACAAACCTGTGTGTGTGTGGCTATATGTGTAAAAACCAAATGTTTGGCAATGTGTTAAAAATTCCACATTGTGGGCCTAGTATAAAAACAATGAAAGTCTATGAGATGTCCTCACTAATACAGTAAAACAAACCTGTGTGTGTGTGTGTGTGTGTGTGTGTGTGTGACAGAGAAGAAAACTCACACCTGTTTCCTTTTCTCAGCTCCAAACCAACTGCCACAACTACCCAAAACACACCTTCACAACTCTATTCAGAAACATACACAAACACAGCCAGATATATACATATATACAAGGACATACAAACCACATTCATGCAGTAACAACTACACTTTAACAAGAGCTTGATGTATACACACACAAACATACACACAAACAAAATTTCAGCATTTTAGCTGGCTAAGAAACTCCAAACATGCCCAACACAGACATTTGAAGGGCCTGACTGCTGTCTCTCTCTGTCTCTCTGTCACTTTATGTCTGTCTCTCTCCATTTGTCTCTTTCTCTCTCTCTGCAGATGAATCTAAAGGATCAGGTTCATGTCTGTGGGAGTCTCAGTGCTCCACAAACACAGAGAAAATGGCAGGGTGCTCCAGACGGGCAGTTTATTTAATAAACATACAAATCCACCTGACAAACAGACACGCTGCCTTTGGTGGAGGGAGAGCGAGAAAGAGAGTGAGAGAGTTAAAGCAGAAGAGAGACAGGCTCTGATTTCAGATGACACACTCAATCACGCTGATTGTTTGTGCTCTTAAAACCTTCTACGAGACACTAAAAAGAACAGCCGTGAGAAGCTAAACAAGCCTCATCTCATATAATCAAGTCAATCAAGTCCTGCTCAGTCTTCATGATTGTGGCTGGCGTGGTGAATATTTACTCTCTGATTCATTTTTTTATTTAGCAGCAGTCAGGTAATAGCAGCGGTCTTTTATCCAGAGCTGACAATTATAGCATCAATATCCATAACAGTCCAGTTTACTCCGCCCTTATCGCTAACTTCACCCCATCCAGCTCCACCAACAACACTGACCCAGGTATTTTAACCCCACCCACTTCAACCCTAACCCCACCCAATACATTTCACCAAACCCATTCAACCTATCCCATCTCCAGCTTCAACCTCATCCAGCCCAGCTCCACCCCCTCAGCCTCAACCCCTCCCACTCAGATCCCGTGTTTATCTCCAAGCCCCCCCGTTCTGCCACACCCTCAACCCCACCCAGTACATCTTAAAATACACCACTCCCCATGCCTGCAAACGTGTTCGAAATACAGTCAGCTACATTTACAGTGGTAAATGTTGGGATAAAAATACAATCTGCATTCTGTAGTCTGCAAGTTTCAACGTCGCTGAAAACCGCTGAAACAGGAAACCGTTGCTTTTATGCACACCTGCATCCTCATTTCCAGCACTGCATTAAAAACGAACACATCCGGAGTAGACGCGGCTCTGCGTGTCTGTTCAAACTAGCGCCTCAGTTTGAGAAAGATGTTCTGATCTTACCTTTCCAAATTGATCAAAATACTGTTTCACGTCTTCAACAACTGTGCTCGCCGATAATCCACCCACAAAGATTTTCTTTGTTCTCGTGACCATCTGGTGAACAAGAGAGAGAAGAGAGAAAAACATGAGCAGTGAAAAACACCTTAGACCCACTTCTTAAAGAGCTTAAACCTCTTCAAGATGTTTGTTTTTTCATATCTTTGTGTGATTTAATAAGCTGCATATATAGAACTATATATGCATATGTATACTTCTTGCATGCTTGCATGCATGTTAATTTTGGGGGCTTAGTGCACAAACCAATAGGAACCACTGCTGTGTATGTTGTGTTGTCACTCATAGTAGTTTAGAACGAGTGACTTCGGGTTCATGTTAAGGTCAAGCGTCTGACCTCTGCTTGATGCCTTTTATCTTTAAAGATTGACTTCCTCTCTAAACAAGCTCTTAATAAAAGCTTTAAGGGAAGTGCAGTCAAATTCCAGTCAAAACAAACGACATTCCCCAAGATTTCACAGCTAATAATCCTGTTACAAATCACTTTCACTGATGCCACATGCACACACACATGCACACACACACACACACACACACACACACACACACACACACGTTTGGCACCATTAGCGCAGCCTTCCATTCCGTTAAACCCCTGACATGTTTACTTCTGCTCTGACACACGTCCAGATGCTGTTCACCTCCAGTTGCACTTAAAAACAATAACAGAAAGGAAAAAAAACATTGTTTTCCCCATAAAACACAATTAAGAGACACTGAGGGGAAGAAGGGGGTGCATTAAAACCTCAATTAATTTCGAAGCCAAGTAAATAAGAAAGATTATAACAGCACAAGGGGGAGGCGACAGAATTATGCGGCTAAAGCACATCAGCAGAGAGAAACAGATAAAAATGGTATTTGTTTGTTTTAACACTGCGTGCAACTGTGCAATTATAGGGCTTCTAATGCTTCACCAATACAAAGCTTTTTTACCCTTCCAATAAAGCTACATAAAACAAAATGTAGAAAAATTGAAAGACAAGGAGAGATAGAATCCAAGAGGCCACAATCACACTGCAGCTCAATTCAGGTGTCACTCCTCTTCTGTTATGATCTTGTTTTGAGTTTGGTTATACTGTATAAATGGCGGTGGGTCGCTATTGGTGACAAAATTACCAGTTCTGGTGACAAGACTGCAGGCTGTTTTTTGTTGAGCTGTGGACAGCAGTGGAAAATACAATGCTAAACACAAATATTAAATGCTACTGATTATACAATCACACATATTTAGTGAAGCAAAATGATAAATTGTTCAATCTTGTCATGTACGTGGATAGAAAAAGACACAAAAAGAATCACAGTGAGAAACACAGGAATACATATAGAGATAAACATGGTAAAAATTTGGAGAGAGAGTATAATTTGAGAGAGGCAAGAGCAGATGAAAAAATGTTATTTTAAGCTTTTTAAACCTGTGTATTCTGTGTCTGAATATGCAACAGCCACGTCCACCAGGCCAAAAAAGTGAGCATGAGGACGTTTACTCCAGGAGCATGAAGTATAGAAGTGACTGTCTTTATATCTACCTGCCTATTTGCATCAGAACAAGGAGCTTGTATGTGACAGTCACTCACATCAGAGCCCAAAATGCCACCGATCAGAGCCCAAAATGAGAGCTCATTCTCCCTGCAGCCACCAGGCTTTCTGAGGTTATCAGGGCTGTGTCTAACTCCCTCATTCTGCCTGGATGTTTACCAGCATCCCTGTTTTTATCAGCACTGATCTGGCTAATGGAAACAGTGGCCGCTCCTGTTCCAGGCCCACCAGCATCAGTTTCATCTGCTTCCTGTGACACCTCGGCTCTCTGTGAGAGGCGTTTCCCCGCCGACACTGCTGCTGCTGCTGCCCTGTCTACAGACGCTTAAGTTTTTAGCCGGCTCTTTATGCTCTGTGACAGGCTTGCCCAGAGGGCTGATGGGATTTCTACAAGCGCCGCAACAACGCAATTACTTTGTCTCCTGCTTTCTCCATGGTGACAACCCGACACGACTGCCTCAATCCTTCTGCGGAAGAAAAACACACTGTTCGCACAGACGAAAAGAGAGAGGGGTGGATCAGTAAAAAGACTGATACAGGTACAAAGCAAACATGCATGTCTTACGTGTGAATTACACTAAGCAAAAACATATACAACAGGTTTAGCAGCAACCAAGAAGGTTTACCTGCCATCATTGTTCAAGGGACAACACGCTTTTTGAGTCATTTAATGCTATAGGATTAATTACTCTGGTGACACAGGACAATTATGACAATTCTGATTGGCTGATGGCACCACAGCTACACACAGTCCCAAGCCTTTCATAAGCAAACAACTTAAGCTGTGACATCAAAGGCAGCAGACAAGCCAAAAATATAAGCATTTCATACCTTTAATAGCCCTTCAAAATAAACCATTTAAGATTTCAACATAACTAAACTACACACATTCACACCATGGAATCAGAATTCACAGCCAGCCAATCAGAATCAAGCATTGTGACTGTGTAGTTACATCATCAACCAGCAGGCTAACCTGCTAACATGCTAACCATTCAAACTCCTGAAACCCTAAATCACAACATGCCCTTCCTGCCCAAGAGTGGTACTGTGTTTCTTTCCGGCACATACAGAACAAGCTCTGTGCTAATATGAGGTTGTCTCTCATTATTTGTGCGGAACTGTCACTTATTTAAATGAGATGTGAGTTATGAAGATGCATTTCCAGCTCAGCTAGAACAGGCAGGAACTCAGGCGAAAGCTCCAGGCAGGAGCCAGAGAAATTAAAGAGATGAGAACTTTCCTACCAAACTGCATACAACACACTCCTGCTGCTGTTTTACAGTGGTTACACTAGAAGAGAAGCCAACAGCAGGAGAGAAGACTCTGATTCCTAAAAGGACAAGGTCTCTCTTTCTCTCTCTCTCTCTCTGCAGCAGGTAATGTGTTTGAGTGTGTGAGATCGGCTACAGGGTCAAGCTGTCTCTCAAGGACACATTTACTCTCTGAGTCCTCAACAGAACGGAACTGAACATAAAATTATGTCTTTATCAGCCACATGACCGGGGTCAAAATTACATATTAGGTGATAGCACCCAATGTCGGCTAAGCAGATCGCTGTATTCCAGAGACCACACAGAAAACATTTTTGTTGCTTCGCTGAAATAAAAAGACTGATGTGCTACGTAAACATATATCAAGGCTTACACAACAATTAAAGAAGTGCCCAGTTCACGAAGACCGTTTATTAAAATTAAGCCGCAAAAACAATCCATTTAGAAACCAAAATAACATCAGTACAAAGACAGAGTTTCAAAGACAAAGAGAATATAATTAAATGTAGCTTATTTATGTACCTTTTGTAAATAAAGGTCGGAAGGAAAAATACGCATGTAATATTTAAGCACTAAATGCAATAGACTAGAACCGCTCTTAACTTCATTTGTGTTATATCAGAACCTTTAAGCAACCATCAAGCAACAGTAAAAAAAACCTCCTATTGACTTGACATAAAAATGACACATAAGTCATTCGAATGTCTGTAATTTTTTGACATCTATACCCTGTAAACTTTTAAAGCTCTCAGCTGTGCATGGAAAGGTCTTCTCTGAGAACAGGGCATGAGCCCGGTCACTTCAGAACAGAACATGTCACCAGAGAGCCGTCAGCCAGTGTGAAAAGCTCAAGATGGGAGCAAATCATGAACTCACACATCTCAGAGTGCAGAAGATCCAGAGCCCTCTGAAGAATACACTCAAAAGAGCCTCTCTATTACAAACACGCACACACAATTTCTCCATTACAAGAACGACACTCTGTCACACACACACACACACACACACACACACACAATTCCTCCATGACAAGATCGAGTCTCTCTCTCTCTCTTATACACACACTTGTATCCTCTATGGCCCCTGATGTAGCCAATGACAGTATTTGTGGACAGCTGATTACAGCTGTCTGACTTTGGCTTCATCCCCTAAACAAGGCCACTTGAACCGGAGTGAGACCTCTTTCCTTTTCTTCCTCCCTGCTCTCAATCAGAGCACTTTCTCTCTCCTCTTTTCTTCCTTCTGTTCATTTTAAAAGAGCAGTGATTAGAATGTGGCCGCAGTCATCAGCGATCCACAGAGGCCCTCGCTTTCCGGTGATTACAGGGCGAGACGTCCACCTGCCCCCGACACCAGGAACTTTTTAAACAGCGGGTCATCCACACTTCCTTCCAGTCTACGGTGAAAGCCAAAAATCTGCGCTTGCGTTTGGAGTGGCGCCAGTAGCATTTCCGCCGTTCCTTTTTAAATAAAACCGATGTGGACTGGCATATTTTCCATTAGAGCTTTTATCAGAGTTTTTATGAATGAACAGAGAGAGGAAGTGTCCGCACAAACAACTCAACCAGATTCACTCAGTCAACACCCTTCAGCAGAGGAGAGAGATCTGCTCACACAGAACGGCTGCCATGAGGTGAGCTTCATATGCAAAATTAATATCCACAGGAAATGTGAAAATGTCACAGCACATCAGTGTCACTGGTGTCACACAGCTATAACACTTATAAGCAGCAGATCAACTAAAAATACTCTTGAGAGAGAGAGAGAGAGAGAGAGAGAGGGAGTGAGAGAGGATGCCAGATGCCAGAATGAATCTCCAAAGCTTTCCTACATTAAACATAAAACACAAATGAGATCTCATCTACATCTCAATTGCTTCTCCAAGACACAAAGATTACTTAACTCTTCGCTTACACAATTTTGTAATATATATCACATCAAATCAAAAGGTTCAGGAGAGAGCTACATAATGTATCAAACTGGATTCAGATATACCGAGATGCCAAAGTCTGAAATCAAGTCAGCAATTTTAAGATCACATTATACAAGTAATGCTATCCACATTAATGCGAATGCTTTTTACCTTTATTATATCAACAACAGTGTAATTTGTGATTACACAATAGAAACATGAGTAAAGGTGAATCATGGACACCTAAATTAAACATAGACAACAGCTATGAAAAATCAACCACTGAGCAAAGCAATCTTCCCGTAGGTTATTCTGTTTACCTCAACTGTCCTTTAAAGAACTGACCCGATTAGGGCTCTCCTGCACATAAATTTATCCTTAATTACAATTTACGACACCATTAGCGCTAAGTGATGAGTGACGCTGGAGCTCAAATGCATGACTGACAGGGAGAAATCACTTAAGATCAGCTACCCCAGAACATGACAGTTACCTTAACAAACACACACACACCCCATGACATATAGTCTTACACACTCTTGCCCTTGAAACCACCTTTCAACAGCACCGTAATGAACCCTGAGTTTAAAGACTTTTGTGACTTTTGCTGCCATTAAGTCACATCTTAATTACTGTATTTGTTGTGTTGTTACCTACTTATGAGAAAGTTCTGAAGCATTTTGTGTGCATTTCTGATTAAGCTTGCAATTAAGCTTGCCAGAAAACAGTACTCATTTAGCTTATGAAGTAACAAGCTTGTACAACATTTCCTATTATTTGTTGTAGCACCACAAGAATAAAACACAGATAAAGCATCAATTATGCACCAAACATATCCTTTGGTCTTCAGTTGCACTAGCGCGATAAAGAATCATTTTGAAAAGAATATGAAATTGCTCAGCGTGACCATTTCAGCACAACTAAAAACCACCATACTGCAAATCACCTCGTAATTACGTCTTCCAAAATCATAAGTAAAAGGCTCCATAAAACACAGAAACACTGATGACAGACAGGTACCAGCAGAACACAGACCCAAAAACAAATGGGTTTGTTCTGGTTCTGCAGATGTTGTACCTGACCTCTGCCTCTTGGCTCCATGGATTAATGTCATTTTATTATTTATTAACCTTCTAAAGATAAAGACATCTGGGGACACACACACTCAAATGTTTGGACCACATGCAAGTCTACCTCACAAATATGAACGGATGTTTTCAAACCGTTTAGAAATATTCATTTCATGATTATAAATTGCTTGCCTCAGGGTGAATTTTGGTAATTTGTGCTCAGGAGTTGTAAGTTTAACAAAAATGACCTCCACTGTTACTGCATCTCTCTCTCTCTCTCTCTTTCTTCTCCAGCTGTGGTGTATGGTGACTCAGCGGGAAAGTGGGTGCAGAGAGAGAGAGAGAGAGAGAGAGAGAGAGAGAGAGAGAGAGTGTTGGCACATTCAGTTCTCTGGCCTCACAGATGACTGGGCACCCAGCTGGCAGTGCCATGCTGCAGCTCAGCCCTGCGCTCTGCAGAGCACCTTCACGCCTGACGCTTCTCCTCTGCACTGCAACCCTGCAACAGGCCCATCACCTCATCACTGCGGCCTTTAAACAGGGGCCAACGAGCAAAGATACACACCCACCCAACCTGCCAGATTGGATCAGCACAACTCACACGATGAATCACAAGACAGCGACTCCACACGGCCAGAGGAACAGCAGTCTGGCTTCTGAGAAAAGCCTAGAAACTGCAGCACGCTTAGGCTTAAAGACAGCAAGCTGAAGGAAATTGCGATGCTTGGCCTGACATTGAAAAAAAAACTCTGCCCTTTTTCAAAAAAATGTGTGAAGCTTATTTGACATATGTTATGATAACTTATGAATAATAAGCTTGGCAAGTTTAGGAAATTTCACTCTTTCCTCATTAAAGTAGGTGTAGACGCTGCACTTACATGACTAGAAATAGCTGCCCGGGGGTGTTATCAAGATGGCCTCCGATTTTTTACCACACGGGTGGTAAAAAATATTGTTAAAATAACATCACAGCAAAACATGTCAGTGTAGACCACCCACTTTTCATTATCTACAACAACTGTGAAACAAAATCAAATTACCACATTATTTCCAGCTGAATATTCTGTTTCACTCAGAAATGTGTCACATTACGTCATTGCTATCTTTTTGTTTTGCATCTTGCGTCCCTCTCTCTGTTTCTCTTTCTCTCTCTCTCTCTCGCTCTCCCTGGTTCTCAAAATGATGCTGTTCATCTAAGCAGGAAACTTGGCATCTGGTCAGCCTCTGGGGAGTCCAAACCACTGAGTTATCCTAACACACACAGACACACACAGACACACTCTATGACTAACCAAATCTCTTCATCTATCTCATTTTCACTGACTCACTCATTTCTCGCCCTCATCTCTCCTCTGTTCGCATCTCTTCTCTCAACATCTTCAGTAATTGCTCCCATATCTTTTCATTTTCTCAGCTACGCTCTGCTGCTAAGCCCCTAAAAAATTAAGGCACCTCACACAAAGGCCATAGTCCAGTCACACACCTCGACAGAACCATGGGATCTCTCTTTCTCTCATTCCTGCATTCTCTCCTGTGTAAACTGTAGGTCCTAAAGGCAATTTAAAACACGCTTCTTTCCAAATGGAGCCCCTGGGCTCATGAAATTGTGGGTCAGTTCAGACGCAAACAGCTTTGCGCACGGCGTGTTCTTTTCTGAAGGAATTATGATGTTTTAAAGCACTTCTGTAAACGAAAAGAACACTTTTAAACACTCAAGGGTCAATCAGCCCTTCAGCAGCCGTCAGAAACGGTAACAGCGAGTACCCTTCACTGAAACACCATCATAAAGAAAAACGGACTTACGTAACGAACCAGAATCTATTTACAGCAGAAACCATTCTGACTCGATTAAGAGATTTTTGCTCGCTTACTGTGGCTGTATTTACACTGTCACGTGTGTTTTTCTGATCTGATCTGAGCTACATTATCACGAAAAGTGTAAATGCCCTCCAAAAAACACTCAGTACTTTCAGACCTTTAGAACAGGCTTTGGTAGAGCATTGCGCTAGCAATACCAAAGTCACGGGTTCGATTCCCAAGGAACGCAAAAAGAGTTTTTTTGTCAACGAATTTTTGTCAAAATCAGACAAGACAAATGCAAAAGTTAACCAGGGTCATCAGTAAGCTAAGCAACGAACAGAGAGGAAGAGTCAACACACACACAGATGCTGGTTTAAGTTTATCTGCAGTAGAGTGACTTTGATTTCATCTGTAATGATGATAAAGGGCATCTGCTCTGACGGATCCTACACTGAAAAGTGAAAGAATCAGATTTTATTAATACATCACAGGTAAATGTCAGTGCGGTCGGAGGGCTTCACTGCTAACGTACATCTGTCCTTTCAGGAACAGCGAAAGATTTCTCACATGACCTTCAGTAACGGCTGCATCCAGACTCTTCTGCTATAACAATAACAACTGAGATCTCAACCCTCCCATAATCAGTACACTACAATTACACATGTCCTGTGTTATTAACCGTAACTCATCATTTAGAAACCCAAGCCTGGTTCAAATAGGGCTTCAGTCTGTAGTGAATAAACATGGCTAGGCTGGGTGTGAGTGTAAACAGTACATAGCTCTGTGTCTCTCTGATAAGGCCCGTTCCAACCCATTTGGAGCAGAGCTCAGACAGCGTTTCTTAACAATCATGCATCCACCACAGCACAAAAATCCTGTGATTACAAGTGTCATATGTCTATATATATATATATTTCAGCAAAAAACTATGTGCAGCTTGCTTGTCATTGAATGCAATTGGTTTTCATAATAAAACAACCTGATATTTAAACAAATTCATAATACAGTTTTGTCATTTTATTGGATTTCTACAAATAAAGTCTTATGGCTTTGGAATGACATAAAGGTAAGTAAGTATGATGATTATGGGACAAAATAAAACTTAGATATTGCATATCAAAGTTTAAGGGTAACCTTAAAAAAATATTTTGAACACTAATATTTTATTTGCCTGAATATTTACACCTAAAGACATAAACAAACACGGCCCTCTTCATGAACAATAAAACCTGTCTATTGTAATGTTTACGCACATTCCTAGATAATAATAAACATACACTGGGGTGTTTATGGTACATGTGTATACACACCTGTGCAGGTGAGCAGTCATTATCACCAGTCTCTTTCCTGCTAAATGGATTAGCAGAGCTAGACATACAACAACCACACAGACACACACAAAAGAAGAACTCATAATATGAAATTTTGTAGAGACAAATGCACAATGCATTAAACATCAAACTCGAGCCAAACTTCCCAGAATGCTTTGCAGCACTGGGTGTTAATCTCACCACTAACAGCGTGAGAATTATTGATCGATGTTGAAGGCGGTTTGGCAGACCTGTGCTAGAAAATAAAAATGCTTTATATTTGAAGGCCCTTCAAGGGAAGTGTGTGTATATAATTATCCAGGAAAACCAGGAAGGAGTTTCAAACCCTAAAATCAAAGGCTAAAATAAATGAGAGGAGAGACAAAAAGATCGCTTCCTCCGGTCTTCTTTCTGTCATTTGGTTTTTCCTTCACTACGCACATCAGAGCGTTTCAGGTCTTCCACAAAACAGGAGCCTGAGTTTATTTACATAAACTTCAAAATGCTGCTCTGTTCAGGAGAAAACAAAGACAGCCGACATCAAAGTTCGTAAGATCTGACCAGCGCTGCAGCCGCCACAGGCCTTGAGAAAACCTCTAAAGAGGATGTTTACTTTATTTCCACCCCACAAACTCTTTCTCTATTGTCATCCTCTCACGAGGACAGAAACATTAACCGAGAACACTGTGAGATGTTTCATCTGTATTGGCTGTGAGTTTGTCAGGGCTCCACAGTGACAGAGAGCAGAACACATCATCCCCAAGCTCTCCATTTGTTTCCCGACACTCTGTGGCAGGGAAATGCAAGGAAAGGGGTGTCCACTGAAAAATTGCCGAAAATTGCTGAACAAACAACCTTATCCAGATTCAGGGGACACTGGGTGGCTCGGTCTCACAGTTGTTCAAAAGTTACAGTGACTCAAACAGTGTCCATCAAACAGTGAAAATCGGTTTGGTTTTTAATGCGACTTGTGTATTAACATTTTATTCTGAAGAAAAAAGCTCTCTCTAAAATGTAATATCTGTCCCCCGCCAATGGAATGACTTTTTACATCATTTCTGCTGATGTAACTGAAGCTAAACATGTTGCAATTTAATCAAATCTCACCCGACGCGTTTCTGCTTGTAAAAACGTCACTTTGCGCACATGCATTAAAAGCAACATAAATGCCATTTTGCATTGTCTTTACACTGAATGAAATGGCCACATGTGAGAAAGGGGTGGGGAGAGACACAGAGGGGAATAGAGAGAGCGAGACAGGGCGTGGGGAAATTGCGATCAAGCCCTTTTGTCCCTGCTCATGCATGTCGTCTCTCTTTGCAGCCCACCGGCGTGCAGGCAGCGGGGTGAGTGGCGTCAGCGCTGCCTGCAAACGGCTGGTCCTGGGCTCTGCTCTGGAGGGATTTCGGCTGACAGCTGTTATTAATAAAGGAGCGCTGGAGGTCAGCTCGTTCTCCGCCTCCTCTCCACCTGACTCCAGCACAGCATCTCACCAGCGCCTCTCGGCACCTCTGCAGGAGCCGTGGACCAGGAAATGGTCTTTAATCAACAGCTATGCACTGACTGTGCATGTGTTAAATACATCCTACATGGGCTAATAAGAAGTCTCATGATAGGCAATAAAAATAAAAAAAACGCTTTATAATAACAACAACTTTAATGGCAACACTTTATTTGAAGCCAGAATATACATTTATAATGCAGTGTTTGGACATCCATAATGTGTTTTAATGCATTATATGCTTATATATAAAGCAACAAAAATTATAATGCATGTTTTATGATGAAAAACACTGTATATCGTGTTGATAATAATACCTGTTTAGGTGTAGAATACAAGACAAAATTATCTACATTGTGCACTGTAAGTAGCTTAATAATGAACTACATGTAATTTATATATTTACTAAATGTAACATTAATGGTATTACACAGCATTGCACAAAGCTTTAGGTCCATCAGACAAACAGTAACTAACAGCTCATGTCCTCTGTGAACTGCAGCACAGTTCCTCTGCAATGGGCATTTACACTTCCTGTTTAAATGCCAGCAGTAAACATTAGTGGTGTGGCGGAGCATCCGGACTGTTGGCTTCAGTTTTCACCTTATATTCCTCAGCGCCACACTGTTCTGAGATCACAGAACTGCTGTTTTGTATCTGTGTGGCTGCTCGTCTTTACTAAACCTGCTATTCTACTTGGACAAACACCTGTGGCAAATCTTGTCTTCTTTAATCTGGTTTGGGGGATCCCATAGACAATCCTTTTCAGCACTTATAAAACTGTTGTCCTCTCACATAAAAAATGAAAAAATGTCATCAGGACAGAGTCAACTCATCCCCGGCCAAATCGAACCCTAAACACACAGCCTGGGAGCTTCCAGAGCTCAGTTCTGCAGTTAACACACTCTGGAATCGGCCCGAAGACTATCCAACTAACCAACGACACACACACACACACACACACACACATGGGCGATTCATCCTGCAGTGCCTTTAGCTCTGAATTAGACTCGCGTAAAGAGTTTCCACTGGAATAACAGAGTGATTTTACTGCCATTTTCAAGGGCCGGCACTCATCCTGGAAAGAAGAGAGCCTCTTTCGTCTCATCCTTTCCCTCTGTGCTTCTGTTGTTTGGCTTTCTGCTCTCAGCATTAAGCGTGGGGCCGTGCTGTATGCGAATCAGAAAACTCTACAGAGGCGGCGGTGCTGTACATTTTAATAGAGTAAAATCATATCCAGACTCGGTCACGGACTGAACATTTACGCAATCCTTCCTTGACTCGCGAATATGAGACTGTTAAGATGGAGAGGTTTTAATAGCACTGTTTGACTGTTTGGTTAAAATGATACATATTGAACGTCGCCGACAAAGCCGAGAACTATTGACGTATCTTTTTTTGTAGCTACCTTGCCCGGTCCAACCATCTAGAAAGGAGCATTAACCTTCTGTCTCTATTTTCTCTCTCCCCATTTACAGAACATCCAGAGACAGGTTAAAAATAACAAAAACAAACAGAGGGAAAGTTGTCATTGGCCCAACCTCCCCCGCCCTGTGACACAATTAATCACACTTTCAGCTTTATAAAACAAAGCTCCGGGACACACACACACACACACAGTCTCCAGCTCTCATGAGTTGACCGTGTCCTGCAGCGTGACATTCCGTCAGACACAGTGATTCTGAAATGCACCTGCCTCTACTGTCACTGAAATCAACCTGTCTCGGGCCTGTCAAACACACACTGAGCATACAGTCAGGTCCCAAAGCTGTCAATCAAAGCCCTCTCTGCCTATAGGAGGCGGCGACAAGGTGGCTGATGATGTCATCAGATGAGGACGCCTTCGGAACGAGAGCGAAGAGATTTACGTACATTTATTGAGTCACCGGCGTAACTGACACGTCATTAGCTTTGTGAAGTGATTTAACAGATGGAAACTTTCTCTGCACATCTCTTTCTGTTTGTCTTTGCACACGGACCAAAATGTAGTTTTTCTAAAAAAGACGATGCAACAAAGTTATTTTGAGGAGGTATCAAAAGTTAAACATTAGGTCTGTTCCAAAACCTACTGATCCGCCTACCCAGAGAGCATTTCAAGGCGTCATAGACACAAACGTCATTCCAAAAGGTACGCGGTACGATGCCTCGTTTTGGGTCAAAATGTAAACCAGCATTGCATGCGTACTTTGCAGAGAAAATAATCCCAAAATGCACTCCAACAAGCTCAATGGAAAAAACAAAATCACAAAAAATAGTTTCATCAAATTACAAATGTTCTGTTTTTGCGTGTTATGTAATCATTTGTGCAGCACACAGAAGTTGCTGCCTATGAAAAGTTGTCGGTCTCTCATAAGGTTTTATTTCATTAAGGATGCAGTTTTAGGAGAAATCTGCTTATGTAGACAGTAGACATCAAGTCAGCTCATTTGGTTTTGGAACGGAGTTATTGTCTCCAATTAAAGAAACATAATGAGGGCTAACTGCTTGTGGCCACAATATGTTATTCTAGGACAAAGTCACACTTATTCATATTAAAGTGGAGTCTAATCCTGGGCTGGGTGGAGCTCACTCACTCACTCACTCAAACTCTCTCTCTCTGTCACATACACTCACTCACTCTCTCTCTCCCTCCCTTGAAAAGCAATTGAATGCAGCTCACAGTTGGTACGTCACAGCGTGGCAAAAAAGCCTTTTTATAGAATAATTAACAAGGCTATTTTAAAACTCTTTACCCCACACAGCTAATTACCCCAGCTGACTTCTGCCCTCACTTTCTCATTGTGCCCCAGAATAGCGCTGGATTCAATACGCTCAGGGCAGACCAACGTCACACGAGCACTCCTGTATCCTTTTTTCAGCATGAACGTGCACAATTTCTTTGCTATCTTCTGATTGGCTCTCACAGACTGAATGAATCTGCCCTCGGAGGGTAATCGGTAGCAAACACAGGCCACTGTGTTTATCCTGTGAAGACATTTTTTGCATCTGTTTAAAAGATACACAGTGAAACAGGTGCGAGCAATTAACCACTTTGTTCGGTTAACGCGGAGCGAACGCAAAAATTAAGCGTGTAGCTTTAGCTCGCAATTTAAAGTACAAGAAAGCATCTTTCTTTTCTTTTCTCGTTTGAACGGATGTCAATGAAGTGAAATTCTGATTTTCTCCTGCAAACTGAAAAAAATGAAGGCTGATTCATTCCAGCCCCTCTGAGTCAAATGCACACACAATGAGTTAAAAATAGAGAGCCACACTTCCTGCTCCCATTAGCTCCGTCTGAGAATAGAAGCCCCACGTTTATAGAAACGCAACACAAAGGAGACAGACAGAAACAGAGAAAACGTTCCATTCCGAGTTGAACTACAGAGCGAGTACTATTAAAAATACGGCGTTTTAAATGTACTACACAAAAACACATAATCGTAACTACTGAACACATGCACAATCTACAACAAAGAGCACCGTGAATCCATTGATTTCAGGAGGAATGGGGCGTAGAAGACAAATTGTAGAAGAAAAATGCAAGAGTCTGCAAAAAAGAGGCGACAAAAGAGAACTTGTACTATTGTTGAAACGCTCAACTAGGCGTCCATTGACCAATGAATTTTAGAGAGAAAGCAGCTGTGCTATCAGAAAATTAAACTCACTACATTCTCTCTTGATTTCAAACTGACCTGGCGTTTTACACACCACCAAAAGGGTCTGGGTTTCGTTAACCATTGATGCACCTCTTACTGGAGATTTTTCTTCCTCAATGCTCTGACACAATTTACAACAGAGGGTGGCATATTCCTACAGAGGTGTGTAACAAAGCTCTGGCCCATCATTAGCGTAATGCCAGAGGTCCAGGCTGAATCTAGTCATAACAGTCTCAGACTGGGCTAAAAACAGTTCTTTCTCCCTGCAGGCCATCATAAGACGGAACAGACAAACATGACTCAGATCTGAATTTAAAAAGGTCAGTGTCAGGTTAGTGGTACACAGTCTCTGAAGGAGGGCTGGTCACTGGCTGGAATTAGACTCATCTGGTTTCCAACACTTGGAACCAAACTAGCACCGACAGACACGCTGCCACCTCAAAGCTCAAAAAACATTAAACGTGTCTCTTGTCTGGACCAATAAAATCTCAGAGTGGAGCAGGAAGACAGACAGCTAGCTGACCTCTGCCCTCTGTATTGGATGCTAAAACGAGCATCCAGATCACGGTTCCGGTCTAATCAGAGCTGATGAATGTGGGTCGCCTTTAATCTTGCTGTGTTGAACTGATTGGAAAGCCGACTCTGCTTTGAAGTGGAGAATTCCATTAGCTTCCGGCACTCAGATCCGACCGATTCAGGGAAGCCATCACACACACACGTTTTTTACACCATCATGTCCCCCTAAAGGCAACTGTAGAAGCCCATTTGAACAGAAAACAGCAAATATCTATTTAAAGAGCATCTGTATGAGAGACATACTTGGTCTGTCTGGACAGCACTGGGCATCCTGAGCAACTTCAAGGGCTCGCCTTTACTTTGATCCAGTCAAATATGACAACTGACTGTTAAGGGATCACAGACAGTGATGCAGAAGAGCCAGTGAGGAGAACCAAGCAGGCCACCATCTGGGCTGACCACCAGCTCTCTCTCTCTCCACAAAAGGCTAACGTACCGAACCACCTCCCCAACCGCCCAATAAGACAGACTGTACCTCAAGTTCCTAGCCACCAATTTTCATTTCTTTTCATACCATTTTCAAGCACCTTTTACGTCCGTAGTGGTTTGATATCTCCTCACAACAGCCGCCTGAAACCGGGAAGCTTTTGTGAGTCTGATCTACACTGAGGGCGACGCTTAGAGGCATCGGTACATAAAAATCACCATTTGAAGTCATGAAAACAGAGAGGCCAAAGGCACTGTGGTTACGGGCTTGCCCGTCTTCTGTGGAGAACGAGACGGAGAGAGAAAAAGAGGAATAGCTGAACCCTGAGACCTTCTCATATCACTGCAGTTTGTATTCAAACAGAACACACAGCAGCAGTCAGAAAGCGCAGTCGAGTAAACAAAGCCCACATCGTTTCGTCTTATATTACCACGGGGCAGGTGCTGGAGAGAAAGACAATAAATTAGGACACAAAAATGCAAGGAAAGCAGTCACTAAGCGGTCACCCCTAGTGCTCAATCCAGCTGAAAGCTATTTATATTCCCAGACATCATTTTAATTTTAATATTACAGCCAAACAAAACCAAACAGGGTGGGATTATACGTTATACAGCACTCCACGGAATCTCTTCTCCTGACAGCTGGAGAAAATTGAAGCTGAGATCGCTTGAAGATCGCTTGGGTTTGTCTTGTGGTTGTTTTAAGGAACTGTCTGAGCTCAAGGGAACAAAGCAAAACAGCAGGAGGAGGAGAGAGAAAGCCTTGAAATAATGAGAGAGAGAGACAGTACTTGTATAATTAATATTACTTCTTTATTACGTTATTTAAATGTGCAAATTATTTTAGTTTAAGGCTTGTTCATGATCTCCAACAATAACCATAAAGATAACATTAATGATGACTATATTAGCATCCACATTAGCAGACACTTTATGTGTACAGACACATATACACTATGTATATTCTAAGCTTAGCAACTGCATGAGCCCTTAAAAATTAAAATGGATGTGATTGGCTGTCAATGTTTTATCGTTCATCAGTTGGAAGAAAATTGCTCTGAAAGTAATCCCAACAATATTGTTCCTCTGTGCCGTTATATACGGTATGAACACAGATATTCACAGTTATCATTATAGTTATTGTTCTTGGTGTAAATGGGTCTTCACTGTGCATTGTATTGCACAGAGAGACAGGACTGTGAGCAGGAAAGACAGAACTGTGAGCAGGAGGGAGAGACAGGACTGTGAGCAGGAGAGAGAGACAGGACTGTGAGCAGGA
>JAZGTI010001396.1:7164-45018 GCA_036877585.1 Botia kubotai
ACGCAACGTACTTCCCGCTGTCGGCCCTTCCAGACTTCGCTCTCTGTCCAAGCTTCCTCACCTTCCTTCCTATCTTCGCCTTCATCTGAATCTCCACCGACTCGGCGGAAGGCGGCGGCGCTTTAACGCCGCGCGGTGACGCGGCGCAGCTGTGCCCGGTCCGCCCGTGATGAGCTCGGGCAGGTGCGGCGCGTCCGTTGCCAGGGCGACGCTGACTACCCCGGTGCGCCTCGTAACAGTATGTTGACCTATCGCCAGGTGCATAGAACACAAGATGTGTGTGCATAAAACACAAGATGTGTGTGCATAAAACACATAGACTTTGGCCTAGAGAGTTATTTATTTGAACAGTGAAAGAACAGGCAGTTTTGCTGAGTCAGAAAGCCAGCCTCTCTCTCTCTCTCTCTCTCTCTCTCTCTCTCTTTATGCGATACATGAATTCAGCTCCACATAACCTTTGATTCGTTTTCTCACAGACAAAGCTGATAAAGAACATAAACATTAAATTCAAGGACAATTCTGAAATTTCTACTTGTTGACAAGAGTCTACTTGTTTACTGATTCAAACATTATCAGGTTTTAAAGGTACACAAAGTAATGTTTTGTTTATGTTTTGCTGGATGATAACACAATGGTCTTGGACATTATACTGACACACAGGATCTAAATTTAACATTTTGCCAAACTTTGCAAACTGCAAGATGGACTGATCTGACTATAAATGTTTCTTATCAGACAAGGAACAGTATATTTTTATCTAAACATCATAATGAGTCTCAATGGCTGACCAAATGTCTGTAACTTGGAAAAAAACCAGAAGAATGTTTTTAAAATGTTTCTTTATTTTGTAAAATCTTCAGTAGAAATCTTCATCTTTCTGCCCATAGACAGGAATGCATAAGAGACAGATTGGCTCAAACTTTGTCACAAGAAAAAAGGTTTTGCCTTTTAAATATTTTTGTTAGCATTTTATTATTTGCATTACCAGGATCATCTTCATTATTGTGATTGAGAAACAATCATTCTGTTTATCAAAAACTTCTACTCAAAAAAATACTCAAAAAATCCACACCTTTATGTGATGAGAATTTGACCAAATGCCCTGCAAACAGCAAAGCATTATGGAGTAGATGTAGTCAACCCCTATTTGAAATGTGGATACAATCACAGGCTGGAAATCCAGGTGTGTATTTTTCCACTCTGTTGTGAATTACTCTTTTCCTTTGTATGTCTTGGAAATCAGCTCTTAGATATTAGCACATATAAAAAAACAACAGTCTCTCCACTCACTGTTCACCACTATATTGACATCAATAGCTAAAAAATGATTTAAGGTGTCAAACTGAGACCAGCACCATCAGTTTTAAAATACCATTCACACCCAACACAGCTATAATTCCTTTAAAATCAACAAGGCAAATGTTCTATGTGTCTTTTAAAAACGTTTCTGTATGTGAAGCTCCATTCAGCTAACCAGTCTCAGCTAAACAAGTTGAGAATTTACTACTATGATCATTCTTGAAAGTGACGCAAAATCCACCGAGTCCAACTTGACGTCAGTGAGTTTTCTTCAGAACGAGCAATGTCCAGGTAGAGCTACACCAGGCACAGTGCAACAAATTTGCATGCCACAAGGCCACTGTACCTGCATCTGCAGGTGAAACAATCCCTTAGTTTCTCATGGATGAGAAAAGCTCCTCTTCATAACTAAATCATGTAAAGGAATCATTCCCTGCATTTTAGAGTACCTCCCTCATCCCAAACAGTTATATACATACAGGTACACCAATATATACACAATAAAACCAGCTCTGAATGCAACAACTAGGATTTGTGAAAGAGTGACACAACACAATCCTCCCCTAGAACTAGTGTAAACCTTTTGAGGGTTGACATTTCTGTATCAGTGGTTTCTTGCAGTTTGGAGAGGCTGATAAATCAAGATTTTGAGACATATTTCAAGTGTTGGTTTACATTAAAGCTATATGACAAAACAAATTTATGGAAATCTAACAAGGCAATCTCTGTGAAAACCTTGCCACTTGCTTAAAAAACTGTCCATAAAGAGTTGTACATAGAAAAGGTATAAAAAGTTAACTGCAGACCAGCTGAAGGGCACGCTGAGGGGCACAAATTCAAGCGTTGTCGCAAACCATGGGGAAATTCACTAAAAACCAATTGCACCCACTTTGTGTTGTCAATTTCTGAAGACCAATTTCTGAACTGTTCTCTCGATTCACTAAAGAAATTCTGCACACCTGGTATTAACATAAACATGCCCAAAATGTAGTACTGAATGTAATTTGCATGATGTAAATCCCCATCAAGCATGCTGGACTGGATATGCGTTTAGTTACAACAATCTTTTCCATTTTCAATAATCATTTGATTAAGGATTAAAAGTGTAATGTACATAAAGGAGTGTGTTTATCCTGAAACAAATGAAAATTCACTATATGCATGGATAATTCTTAGGAATTCTTAAGTAATATAAGCTAGCTGGAAAACTTCCAGTGAATCAGCACTTGCTGTTGTGGTGGTACCTTCAATTTTCTGAGGTAGCTTTAACAGCTTCAGTAGAAAGAAGTTTATAATGAGAATATAGTCAAATACTTAAAACTAGTATTAATTTAGTTGTTCAAATGTAAACAAGATGAAAAAGACGATTAAATTTCATTGTTGTGAGAGGATAATAGTTGATCACTGTTGCATCCTTTAATGTTCCTCCTCAGCAAAATTCAACAGAAACATCTTCACAGCGAGAAAGTAACCATGCATATAACAAATAATTGTGATGCAACACTATTTCAGTGTATCTAGCACCTGTTTACCTTGGATTAATGATAGTGATGTACCTATTCACGATGAAAAACTGTGCGCAAAATTGGTGCAACCATTCAGTGAATCTGCCCCATGGCTACAGCGCAAATGGCGCATAAACATTATACTACACAAGACCACATAAACAATAAATTGCCATTCAATCCATCTATCCTAGATAACCAAAGCCATTTACTCACTTATTACAACCATATCATGCACTTTAACCTAAAAATCACACCTGGATCAGACAAATTTCATCCAATATTGAGAGTTTCTGAATGCTGGTATGTAATTACATAAACAAAAACAACTGTTTTTCATTCAATTTTAAAATTGGGAGAAGTAAACCCAAATTACTGTATTTATATGAGCCAGATTTTTCAATACCATACATAAATATAGCATCTTATTTCAAATTCTTAGAAAGTAAACCATGCTTTCAATGTCTCATGCTTTCATGCCTTTGTACACACAGACTGCCTCAACAATGTGTTTTAGTAACATGAAACGCTGCAATAATATAAAAGTAGCCTACAGCAGCTGATCTGAGGTCTGTGTTCATGATGTTGCACTGGGCAGCCCCAATGTTCATTCATTTTAAAAACCCACTCTGCATGATTATACATCCGACTCATTTGCAGACGATGTTGACAAAAACTTGTCATTCCTCAACCAGTGCTGAAGGCATCTTCATCTCCCCAGCTGTGCTCTTGCAACTCTCTGAATATTGATTCTTTTGTCTGAAATGAACTGATTAATCTCATACTGAGGCATACAAGACAATGATTACAGTTCAGGGCAGCAGAGGAGTAAATCTGTACTGCATGCTGTTTGATCTTCAGAACATCACTTCCATTATCCATTGCTCCATGCAGGGAAACAAACAAATAAACAAAACAATTACTGTAAGAGAGCATTCCCTAAAAAGGCTGTGGTATCATATAGTAATACCAATAGTAAATGTACTATACTGTATATGATTTGATGATTTTAAAACATAAATAGCTCTGATATGAATACCATGATATAAGGTTACGTTTAGGCAATTTGATCAAATTTTCATTTGATCTCAATGTTAGAAAGCGGTCCAATTTACCCGAGTTCACCTGTAATGTATTACCATGATGCCATTAGTACATCAAAAACAACATGGTAATCTTACTTTTTGGTACTGTTTTGTTACAGAAAGACATTTTCTTTATTCTTTTGTTTGCTCTCTACAAAAAGTGATCCTGAGTAAATTTTGCAGAATGAAAGAAGCGGCAACTTGCGCGCACACACTCTCATACTCACACGCACATTTAAGACTTGTTTAATCATTCTTTTTCTCAATTGATTAAAAAAACAAGAACATCTCAGTCCAATAAACAAAAACAGTCCCAAAATGAAATCTATAAACAATTCAGTCTCAGCAAGAGGACAGAATCATTTAAATCAAGGGTTAAAATGGATGGCGTGAATGCACAGAGGAGATCTCCAGTCCAATAGGCAAAATATGAGGGTAGCACGGTATCTTTAAACATAAAGGTGAGGCTTTGATGATGTGTGAAGAACCTAGAAAGTTTTATAAATGCAGGCAGACTATTGCCATGCAGACCCCAAGTTTTGAGACAGGTCAGGATTTACGCAAGTAACTGTGTGTGTGTGTGTGAGTGTAGCTGTGGTTGTGTTGAATGAAGTGCATTACTGTTATTCTGTAAAGCAGCAATAAACATGCACTTCTCATGAAAAATTTTAATTCAAGATGACATTGAACTTTACCAATGTTTATGAATTTACTTGAACTTGAGAGTGAGAGAACACAATTTTGATGGACAGTTTTTACCTGATTTTTAATTTCTTATTTAAGTCTTAATCATTGAAGTCCATTACATTTTTTTTAATTAATCAATAAAGTATAAACCCATTTATACATATGCTTTTTATATTGTTTCTGCGTGTGGCCTTCGTATAATCATTTAGATTTAAAACTGATAAATCATAAAATACGAAGAATTCAAGGTTTCAAAGGTCCAAAATTTCCTTTTTGTTACTGTATTACAACACAATTACAGTTACTGGTCTGTTAGATGTTATGTATTTGTGTGTATTAGTGTTTGTGTGGTGTGTGTGTGTGTGTGTGTGTGTGTCAATGTCTTGTTGAAATGCGCTAAATCTTTCCAAATGTCTTTAAGTACACATTGCAAATCTCTCACCATTCAACCCAATGCCTCCACAACCACATCTCCTGAACAAAACAACAACAAACTAACAGACACAAAAGAAAATTAAAAACTTGAAAGGGTAAAAAATGAGGAGACCCTGCTTTTGTACTCCAACAGAAAGTCTACAGTGACATGCTGGTGCCTTGGGCAGGGTTTTGAGCAGGCAAGAGAAGGGGCTGAATCTCCATTACAATGACATCACCCTTTTATAAGGGTGGATTAAAGGGTGTGCCCTCATCACTGGGCGTAGCCGTATCATCGCTAGGCTCTAGACTGTCCTTGGGGCTCAAGGTGCTGTCAGAAGGAGGTGTGGCCTCATCAGAAGGGGGTGGGGTTTCTGGCGAGCCGTCCTGCTGTCCATTAGGAGTGGGTGTGTTCATGAGTTCGGTGGGTGTGGGAGGAGGCATGTTGGTGTAGGGCTGGGTGCTGAGGGGTAGCGATGCAGGCACCGGCACAGGTTCAGTTGGAGTCTGGGGTATGCTGGGTATTGAGGCCAGGGTACGAGGAGTAGAGTTGTGCATCAGAGAATCATTCAGACCCAAGCTAGAGTCACTAGGCACCAGGGAAGAGGTCTTCTCCACTAGACGCCACTGCATAATGCTCATGTCCTTGCCGCCCGTTGAAATGAGGTGAGCGTCATTATGCATGAAGCTTACATTTGTCACGTGACTGCTGTGGGCACTGTACTTGTGGCTTGGAGCCTACATTTAAATAAATAACAAGACCCTTATGAAATGTAAACAAATTATTGATTACATGTTGATCTGTCTTCTTGATGCAATAGATATATTTATGCTGCATATCATATAATATCAGTGTATCAAATCATTCTTAATTTACAAAAGTTACTTTTGAATCCAGCTGAAAACCAATGAATCATGATCCCAACTGATTCACTGTCAACATACAGATTCACTCCCTACAAGGAAATATTACCTGTGGCTATAGATATATCTCAATACAATACACAACAAACATAAAAGCTCTATTTGAAGTGTGACAGTAAAGATTATAACTGTGACTGACCTTGGGTCTGGAGCAGGGGTACTGGAAGAGGTGAACTTTACAGAAGTCATCAGCCAAAGCAATCACCTTCCTGTTGTGAGACCTCACCAGAGCATTGATATCTGTCCCATCTGATCCCTCTGGCCAAACACCTGTTACCCAGCCAACACAACAAATATCAATGTACAGCATCACAATGTTGAGAGGGAACTATGCAGATGTATCGCTGCTATTTACATGTGTCACCAGTGTGACGTCAGATCAGCATCTTTTAGAATATGTTGTTTATCAGTATATTTCTAATTCAGTCTTATTACTCTGAGTGTTTTTTTATTGGTTTATGTGAAACCTAACCTAATAATAGCATAATAGAGATAATAATAGCATAATAATAACAGCATAGAGAGAGAGAGAGAGAGAGAGAGAGAGAGAGAGAGAGAGAAAGAGAGAGAGGGAGAGACAGAGAGAGAGAAGACGACTCTCCACAGGTAGCTTCAATATTTATAGAAAGAAATAAACTCCTGACATTTCCTTCTTTATTCAGACGAGAATGTGAAAGGATTAGCAGTCATTTATACAATCACCAGCAGGAGGCAGAATAACACAAAGGGTGCATATACACAAACAGACATATACAGACAGACACGTGCAGACAGACAGACACACAGTCTTTTTGTAACAACAAACTTATATTTATCAGAATTACAGTGTGTATGTGTGTGTGAGTGTGACTGTGTGAATACTGATGTCTGCAGTTTTACAGACATCATGGCTCGCTCTGCTGATACAATGAGATTTGTGGGCTGAAGTTTTTGTAATCACTTGTTCAAAGCTTCATGAAGTCAGAACTTTACAGAATTACAGACAGATGGTTTGGAAAACGTGCTATAAAGACCAGAAAAGTCTGACTGCCAATCAGACTTCATAATAAGGGTGACAAGCATACATTATACTGTCTGTGTGAGACAGAGAGTGACTAAGACCCCTACAAGGCTTAACCACTGACAGGAAATAACTGTAAAATAGAGCGACGAGTTCAAATACCAGCCACACATTTGGAAAACCATTCAAATGACATGCGTGCAAAACCTGCCTCTCTGGTAAACCTCACTGTTTTACCTGTTTTCTAACTGTAAAGAGATATATGACCTAACAGAGTGACTGGTCATTTTTTTAAATGAGTGTTTATTATATGTTGTAGGTTATATGCTTTAACTTTTGTATTTGAAGCAAATTTCAGATTGTCTGACTAATGCAATTATTTCAATTGATGTGAATATGCCTTCACAATATGGCTTCAAATATCTTCATTAAGGTAAAAAAATGTGCTTGTCCTTTGCAAGCTGCTAACTGTTGCTCCTAAATATTTACACACCCATAAACACATGCAATAGAATTATTCACCCAAATCCTGAATTTGAGCATTAAAAAGACTTCCTGTGAAACTCTTTGAAAATCCCACAATGGATCACTCAGCAGACACACTGACCGAAGACGTGGAATCCCAGCACACATGTGTATGAGGCCCAGTCGATGTCCTTGCACTCAGAGCGGTTACGAATCAACTTACAACCGTTTGGAATGTCCCCTGAAGAACAGAGATGACAAGAGGTCAGGAAATGCAAAGTACTGGCCCAAAATAACACACTCAGGCTAACAAAATTATTTTGTTTTCTACCCAAGACATCAAGCAAAATTAAATATGATTAGAAAAGAATGTTCTGTGGGAACAGATAGCCAGAGAGTGAGACTACTGTGTGAGTAAGCTGGAACAGCACACAAACTGTAGTCCTACTCATCATCAGAGCCACTTACAGTAAAGGATTTCATAGTCTCCTGAGTTGGACATGATGAACTTGTTGTCGGGGGACCAGTCAAGATGTGTAATATAGCTGGAATGTCCCTGAGGAGAGAGATTAAAATGTAGAACACATTTAAATCACAGTGTTTAGAATAATCAGCACAAACTGTTAATGATGACAGAGCTGTAAAATGAATTGTAAAATGAACATGAACTTTTAGAACTTCTTAGTATTTTGTTTGTCCCTTGTCATCCACAGAAAAAGAAAAAGCATTCTTTAAAGAAAATGCAAATAATTGCAAAATATTTGTATTAATATTTTATACTTTGTATTTTTGAAAATTAAAAATTTGTAAGAATTTGTACTTTTGTATTCACAGTTGTTTTGTTTTAAACATTTTCAAAATTCATCATATCTCTTACTATTTCACTCTCACTCTATATTAATATTAAAGTTGGATTTTAAATCCTAACATTTCAGTGCAGGGATTTTTGGAGCACACAGACTGAGCTCATGTGTCTTCCTGTCCGTGAATAACAGGGTGGAACTATGCTAACAGACACATGTGTGAACAGCTTGCCAGCACCAATAACATCACAGTCCAGACTTCCCATTATGTCTGTACTCCCAGTGGAAGCCGTCAGGAGTGCTGGAATAGAGGCTTAGATTCATTCCAACCTCTATAATAATGCTACTTCAGCTATCTCAAAACACTTAATAAATAGG
Source organism: Botia kubotai (assembly GCA_036877585.1). Lineage (NCBI taxonomy): Eukaryota > Metazoa > Chordata > Actinopteri > Cypriniformes > Botiidae > Botia > Botia kubotai. The sequence continues at coordinate 15,725 of JAZGTI010001396.1, forward strand.
CCCACTCATCGTTTTGGATAACCAACCATCAAAAATACACATACAGACACAAACTCGCACACAGAGACCTAATAAAAACTGACCACATAAAAATGATTTCACTTCTGCCAGTAATGTCATAATTACTATGATCTAACCCAGATGTTAAACACATGAAAATGCAGAGAATGTGCAGAGTAAAATACCAAAACAGAGAAAAAAGAAGAGTTTTTCAGGGAAGATGGTGCAATAGTAGAACAGTGGTGTGATTTAGAGCATCTTGGTGGGGTCCAGACAAACGAGACAAAACCCAGTTCAGACAGACAAACACAGACATTTATCAGTGATCCTGTAACAAAAGCTCAATGACTTTAGATTTTTTGTTTCATTTCCTTAACGCTGCAATCCGTAACTTTTGCCTCTATATCACCATATCATTCTCTGTCTGAAAAATCGCAGATTACTTTAAGTACTTTTCATTAAATTGAAGTCAAAGGAAGTCAAACTGACATAAAAAAAATTCCAGGTTAATTGTAAATCAAAAATCAGAAAGAAATGCATTCACATTACTGTCAATATGACTTACAGTCATTTTTTTGTATGTGTCTGTCAGGGATACTGTCTCAACAGCAGCATCACTTGGTTTAATTAACCCACTCACTGAAAGCAGTAATGCTGTCATATTTACACTGTGGTCAGACAATCTTAATACACAAACACACACACACTAATTCATCCCAGCCTCAACATATTACACATGGCAGTTACCCACATCTTACCGACTGACTGACCAATTGTTTTAAGCCATTGAGCTTTTCGGACTTCCTCAATGACTTCAGTGACAAAAACAGCTCATCACAGTCTAATGTGTTTAAGCTTCTGTATTCCTCTAAAATGTGACCTAAGACAACAAAATCCCAACTCACTTCTTTAACACAATTATTCTTCATAATTGTGACTTCACAATTATTTACCATAATACCAAACTAGCAGTAATAAAGGATACATAGGTGTGTCATAACTTTTGGTAGCAGAACAACTGCTCTTGGGAAAGCTTGATAGAGTTAGTGATAGTGACAGAGGGGGCGGGGTCAATCAAAGGGTCAATAATACAGAAAATTAATTTAATCACACACTTACAGTGCATTTCCCATATCTGCTGTACTTGCGTCCCTTGTCCGACACAGTGTAGAGGTAAATGAAGTTATCATGTGATCCTACTGTCAGCAGCGTTCCATCTGAGGGGAGAGGGTGGATCGGGAAACAGACATTTTGTTATGAAGTGTGCACATACGACTCTGCTCTAAAAGCTAGCAAGCTTACTAGCTGTCTACTGTCTCCTACAGCGGATTCTTTTAAACATCCTCAACAGATTCCTTTATTCAATGCTGTCTATGTAGGCAACTCACTAGATTTGCAACAAAAATGCAAAAAACACACCCACTCCAACTTACCGACAGAGTAGCGCATGACTGACAGCTGCTCATTGCCGTCTGTGTGAATAGCCACCAGATCTCTGGTCTCGGCATCCAGAGCATACCACCTGAAACAAACACAAAATGATGTATCAAACCACAGGCATCAAACCGTCTTAATGTTAAATTCACGTATAGTTAGCGACGTAAAACATCTAGATTACTTACTTCCCTGAGTGAGTACCAATAGCAACAACAGAACCACTAGGGTGGAAGTCTGCACAGTGCCCGTGCTCCTAAAGACATAATGAACATCCCATTAATGCTGTCATAACCAAAGTACATACACAGCTTTCTATGTAGCTCAACTCAAAGCAAGACGCTAGCAATGCCAAGGTCATGGATTCGATTCTCAAAGAAAACAGACTGAATGTACAGCTTGATTAAGTAATGTATGTCGCTTTGGTTAAAAGCATCGGTCAAATGCATAAATGTAGATTATATGGAATGCTATGTTGTTTAAAGCTGTTGTAAATTAGCATATATATGCAAACATGTCAGCTGAGTTTTATATAAATGCACCAAAGCAACCAATAAAAAGCTATAACAAAAATCACTGAATGACTATCGGAAAGCAATTCAAATTGTCACCCTTTCTCCAAAGGGTTTGTAGGATTAATCACACACCACTGCAGAGCACTAAAGTAATCCCAAAAAAAGTAATTAAATAAAAGAAAAATAAAAGTAAAGTATTTTATGTTAATGGCATTAACTTTTGTGTGTGTGTTTATGTGTGTGTGTTTGGGGGTAGCAGAGTGTGTTTCTCTTACATCCAGCAGTCTGGTCCATTCCAGCGTGTGGTCCACTGAGCTCCACAGACACACCTGCCTGTCTTGAGCACAGGTGAGGAACAAGTCTTTAAAGGGGTGGGAGGCCAGACCCCACAGTTCATCTGTGTGCCCCTACAAATATAGATGCCCGTGAAACTCAGACTCAGACATCTGAAAACAACTTCAATAATGGTCAGTTCTGGTTTTATGTGTGTGAGACTGTAAAGTTCTGGCTTACCTGTACCTCTACCTGGAATCCATCATTAAAGGTTCCCCTAAGAATAAAGTTACGAGATGTGCCCACCAGGAACTGCTCGCCCTTACCCTCAGCTACCGCTCGTATAGTTCCATACTGATCTGGGACCTGCAGATACAGTCATTTAGGCGTGTTATTTAGCAGGTATATACATATTTAGTGTTTGGTGTCACAGAAGCGCGTTTGTTTCCTTTAACAATTAGAATATCATATATATTTCATACATATTTATATTTCAAATATATTTAGATTGCATTGCATAAAAAATGCATTGCTTTAGTTTCCAGTATATCAACACAATCCAGTAAATAAATTTAAGTTTAACTGTAGTTACAGTAACATTAGCTGTGTTACTGTACTGGCTGTGTAATTGCTCTGTGTTAAATTGCTTTTTAGTAACATTAGCTGTGTTACTGTAGATACATGATCTACAGTTGTTCAGACACAACCACATATCTGTACTGTATCAGTCTAAGAGACACAAAGACGACAGATAGATACTGTAAGTGCAACTACACAACAACCTTGCTTTTGTTGGTGTTAGTATATAAATGCATTATTTTGTATTATGTGATATGTTAATTTTATATTTGCATTTGCTAGTTCTAGTTTATGAAAGTTTTATAGGCACATTATTAATGCCTTTCCCACACTAGCACAAATTGCGCACAAGTAGCATCCCAGTGTGCTATTTAATATAACATATGATATATCGTGATACACTGAAAAACATCAGACCTTCTACCATGTTCCTTTAGAAATATAAAAAGAACTTGTAAGTCTTTTTTAAAAAATTAAAAAATTAATAAAATAATCACGTTGTTCACTTGAGTGTGTGTTAGAGCTCTGCTCAGATGTTTCTCCTACCTCTATGTCTCTCTCTGGATTCAGGTAATGGTCCCACAGAATGATCTTGTGGTCTTTGCCGCCCCCTGTGAGCAGAGTTCCATTCCTCATCTGACATACTGTGAACACGCTGCCGTCGTGAGCCTTAATCTGACGAGTGATCTGAAACGCTCCTGCGGGGGAGGAGGGGGGAGGGTTAGTTGGACAGATGGAGTCTAACTTCTGGGAACAGAATACCACAAATGTCTCTCTTGGCTAATGTGGTTTATATGCCAGACTGTTTTGCCATTTGGGAAGTGATAGGGCTTTTAGGTGTGTGTGTAAAAGAAAAGCTTTTAGTTATCTTTGCCAGTGAGGCCAGGGGGTCTATGTGTGTGTGATGATGCATTCTGGGAATTCCTGCAGATTATCACTTCCCTCTGTAATAATATTGATGGCTGTGCTGTCTGCAAAGAGAGCCAAACCCAGAGAAATACAAACCTCAGGACTGCTGAACCGGTCCCAGGGGTACACAATCACACACACGCTCTTACATTTCTGAAATAAAGATCTTTGGGTGTGTGCTGTTATACATTCTGACATTACACACTGAATTTCAGGGGAACACACCTGCACCTCTGCATCTCTACGGTTACATGCTATCTGTGAACTAGGGCTCCAGTACAGATGCAGAGACAGGAAATGAGCTAGACGAGGCCAGTTCAGGACACAACATATGCCAAAAGATTTAAAGTGGAGAGGAAGACATGAATTTCAGTTGTTGTTGAAGAAGATTTTGCCAATGAACTGTGAGCACAGCAGTCAACACATAATGCTCCACAACAGGAGGGTGTTACTTATGTTATTTGTAAACTAATTTGCATAAAAATGTCTGCTTATCTGACCCCATAAGTTCTGCTTCATGTGTCTATTTTTACCTGGTTTTACCTTTTCATCTTTCTCAGTTATTAGAGTTAAAAGACTGCACAGAACTTTGCTATTGGAACACTTAAACAACTTTTAAAGGAAGTTGGAAATACACATGACCACAATGCTTTTGAAGTGTAAAAGTTAAAGCCATTTCATAACCTGACACAATGCGTTAAGATTCCAGCGGAGGGCAATTTGTTCATCCACAGTCCAGACTAAACACAAAACTGAGGCACAATACCACGCAGTCACAGCCAATCAGAACACGGATTTTTAATATACAGTTATGTGGAGTGGGATTTTTGAACCAATAAGGACAGGGCTACCTGGCGTGACACTGCATAAACAGAACCAAGCAAAATATCCTGTCACTCATTTATTAAGTGCCGTATATGGAAGAGTTTTAATGACTTACACTTTTAATGACGACACAGTGTAATCGTATCTATGACTGAACAGGCATCGTTGGCGTGTAAATCTGGGCGGACATGTGCTAATGTTTACATCAAGCTGAACTTAAAGGTCACAGACAGCTGTCAGAATTTCAACACAAAGCATTTTGACTTAGGAGAAAGTTCTAAAAATATATTTTCATAGTACAAAAAGCTCTTTGGTTTCAAAAGATTTCTCATAGGACGATTTTAAATCTTTAAGTGCTCTGTTGGGCTGTCTTACTAGAAACAATAGATGCTAAACTGTCCTGCAGGGGGTGCTGTGTCACAGGACTGTATAGGATGTGCATGCACTGAGGGGGTAAATAAAGGAGTGATAAATGAGCATGAGCTGGCAGCACTTTAGCCTGTGGTACAGCCAATCCAGTTCCAGTTTCATGCCAGTGAAAACCATTACCACTCCAGAATCAGCAAAGAGAAAACAATCTGTCAACTCGTGCGCACATACACGCGCATACACACACGTACACACACACACAATGCAAACACAGTCACAAATGTGGGCTTTGGATTGCTCTACCACTGATTTATCACATCATTTTAGTTTCTAGAAATTTCCTTTTTGGTTACTGTCACTTTCTAAAATGATTGTTTCTTTCTTTTCTTAGTTCATGACACTCTCCTTACTGTGCTTCTGTTACTTACTGAACAGACACAAGTTTATACTACAATAAAAAGAACAATAGCAGTAATGATACCAGCCTTTCCACAGTACTATTAATACCTGACTGACAGAAGGCAGATTTCACATGCTCACCTGCATATCTGTTTAAAATGCCAGTGAGGTTCTAATGTAAACACATTTGCTTTTGTTTTATTTTAAATAATATTTTAACTAACATTCAAGTTACTAATCAAATGACTGTAGTGTGTTCAAAGTATAAAAGTCATTGCTGATATCAAAATTGTCATCAAGAATCAATATTTTATTACTATTGGTATCATTTACTGAAATTTTGGTTCTATAACAATCCTAAGGAACTGTATTCCACAACAATCCTTGGTACTGTATTTTTTTGACATGATACATTTTTGAGGTATAATGGTATTAACCTATAACCATAGAATGCTGACTATGATGCTTACCTTTGGGTCCTTTCCCTGGTGCTGGTTCAGCTGTGCTGCGGGTCCATATCAACATGATTCCTCCTGAATCTCCGGTCAGAATGTCTCCATTATTGAGGAAAGCCAAACACTGCACAAACTTTGGCTTCTCATATTTCTGTAATAAAAATACACAAACAAGAACAAGTGTAAAATTAAACTTATAAAATGTATAGAAATATAAAACTTTTTATTGTAATATTAACTTATAGAAATATACATGTGTGTCCTTACACCAAAGATGCCTTGTTTGCGGGCAAGTGAGGAACCGCTCCAGGTCCAGAAGAAGATATGAGACTTGCCACAGGTGACGATGGTGTTGGCGTCAGTGGGGTGAAACTCCACTGCTAAAACCACTTCATTAGTCGTCTACAACACCAGCCCATTGACAAAACCATTACATAAAGAACAGAGCACAGGAAAAAATCAGGACTAACAAGACTAAAACTATACAAAGAATAAAACTATACAAACACAACAGACAACACATGAATGAATGAAGAAACATGGAAGATGAAAATAGAAACATAAAAAATTATTAGAAAATCGTATTATAATACGACAAGGAAAGAAAGGGAAGGATGAAGGGAGTGATCGATGAGAAAATAAATAATGAAATGATAAAAGTCCACGAACCTTAATTTCAGCGATTTTGGATTTTTTCTGCCAGTCCCACACAGTGAGCATGTGTTCATTAGAGTCATCAATCACACTGAGGTGAGTGCCTGAGTCCTGTGTGCACACAAAACTTTTTAGTAATGACCTAAAATGTCATTTTAGGTTTAGTATAGAAAAGTTCTTATTTTACCTTTTAATTTACATGTTATTTTACCTGTACTTTGTAATAATGATACATTTTAGTTATAGCCACTATGACTGATAATTTGGGATTGATTCAGTACACTAGGGTGTTTTCTAGTTGTTTATAGTATATATTGGGCTCATCCAAGGGTGTGTGTGAGAGAGCAGTGTCAAAGCACATGGAGAGGGAGAATAAGTGGGAAATAAGAACAGTCATTTCTGACTGATTAGCGCATCCACAGGATATTGAACTGAAACAAAAACATGATGACCCACAAGCCTAATTTCACTAGATGTTTGATTGAACTGCCAAAACTAAGAATACTTCTACACTAAATAAAAATGCAGTGTTACCATATAAATTTTTAAGTGTGCAGTATGTTATTATTCTATACTAAACAAATGATATGAGAAACACACTTTTACTTTTTCACTTCATACTTTTTACAGGCAGCTAAAGGACAGAGACAGAGGACTCACAGCTTTTGAGAAAGCGAGGGATCCCACTCCTCTCTCAAAGGTACCGAGACCAATGATCTGCAGTGTGGACAAACTCACAGAGTCCCACACTCTCACGTGAGGTTGAAGTGGCTACACAGAATCAAAAAACAAAGATCAGAACGGAGGTAAAAAGAAAAAAATAAAGCAAAAGTAATATTTTCCTACCAGTTTTCATACAAAATGAAAAACAAAACACAGAGACACTAAATAAACAAAGCAAACGACACAAAATGTAAACAAAACAAAAAACATAGAAAGACCATCTGATAAAGCAGACACACAACATTCCTTTTGATCAAATTATTTATTGCTATCTGAACTTGTTATCTTAGGATCAAAGGGTAACACTTTTACAGTGTCTGTTAAATATATTACACATGATTATACTTATTATAGTAATAAGTACGTATAATTACTTCATGAAGAAGTAAACAGCCCAGTGTTTCATAATGAAGTAGTTTAACAGGTCCTGGGCAAACACTTTGTAATTGTAAACCTTTTAATGTCACTTAATTTTTGAGTAAATCGCATGAGAAATTAAATTTCTGCTGAAAGAACAGAAAAGATTAAGAGCAATTATGTAGGGATGAGCCTCGCATGAGATTATTCACAGCAATTAAAATATTAACAATGCTGCAGCCTGTTACCAATTTACTACACCTTAACAATAAAATAAAACAAGCAATGAATTTTACAGTTTAACATTGTCAGAAAAAGAAAAGATCAATTCAAAGACACACCTACATAATTGGACATTGCAAAGTTTGTGCTTTATCTTATGTAGGTTATAAAATAAGTGTAAAAGTAAAACGTACCCTGCCATCCTTATCCACACCTGCAATCTGTCCTGTGGCAATGCGAATCTTATCTGGGTGAACAGCAAGACTACACAAGACATAGAGAACAGCTTAATGTGAACATTCCTGCACTGTAAATGAACTGTACCGGTCCCAGATGCTAATTGGTCAATACAGTATACAGTGTGATGTACAGTGCAATACAGTACAGTATATAAAACCTTACAGCTGCTCTGTAATCTGCTGCACACTGTTTCAGACAACACTATTTAGCTGTTACTATATTCACAATATAGAATGCCTCTCATATTGTAACTTGTTGCTTAAGGGGATAGTTCAACCAAAAATGAAAATCTGCTGTTAATTTACTCATTCTCAGGTTATTTAAGTTAACAAGGTGACTTTTATACAGTAGAACAGTAAAGATGATTTTTAGGTTAAACCTTACTTGGTAGTGTTTCATAAAAAAGTCGCTCAGAACCCTTTACCTGTGGCTACGGATTACAGATAATCATGTTGCAAATAACATTCAGTTTCTTGCACATACCAATCGCTTCACTACATAAGACCTCAATATATATAAATATATATGCATGAGATGCGGGGACTAATTTTGTGTTTGCTGTATGTGCTTTTTTAACTCTCAAAAAGATAACACTCACAGAATTGCATTTTATGAATCACTAAGCACCACGGTTTTAGCACATTTCTTTTGTTTTTGGGTGAATTGCTACTTTAAAGACCAGAATAAAATGCTAACATCTTTAATACAGCATAAATACGCATCCAGATCCAGTGTTTGAAAAATGTGTCCAGTGTCCTTTAAAATCTGAAACAAGTCTTACCATTTGACGCAGTCCGTGTGCCCCAAGTAGTGGCGCTGTGTCCTTTCCTCATAGTTGAAGAGCACGACCACTGAGGCGATGAAATAAACAATCTCACCAGTTGGAAGCAAATACACGTTTGCACGGCAGTCACGTCCCCTGTAGCCATATCTAACCAACCGAGTCAAGAAGAGTGCCGACCCCACATTAGACAGACAAATAATCCTACATTGACTTTTATTTCCTTAAATTATTTAATAAATGACTATTATGTCTCATTTTTCTTTATTATACCTATGTTAAGCACTTTGAAATACCACTTTATATGAAATGTAAATGATGTTACAATTACCTAAAGGGCAAATGCAGAAATACAGTTATTGTGTGCCACATGCAAATAAGCCCAGAAAGGATACACCCACTCCAGCTTGAGTCTCTCTGGTGGAAGTTCAGTGCGGACATCATCATAATTTTCCACATCTGATGGGATGAACATCGTGATTGGCCGTCCTCGCATGAACATTTTTATATAGTCTCCCTCTGGAGAGAGGTCAAAGGTAAAAATATAATTTAATACCTCAGTTAACAACTAAGAAACAGTAAAATTATTATCTAAAACAAAAGCTATGTTTGTTTGTGTAAAGTACATGCTACTGGAAACTTAAAGTCAAAGTCAGTTTTATTGTCAATTCTGCCACATGTACAGGACATACAGAGAATTGAAATTGCATTACTCTTAGACCCTTGGTGCATAACAGATTATATTTAAAACAAAAGGTAGAGTTTTAAAAAGACGAATAAATACAATTATACATATAATCTAAAAAATGAAAAATAAGTCAAAAATAAGTAAGGGCACATGGCAGAGAGTGCAAACCAAACAGAGTAGTGCAAGTGCAAACAGTGTAGTGCAAACAGAGCTTGTAAACATGATAAAGTAACAGAGAGCAGTCTTATAACAGACAAGAGGTAGTTATGAGGTAGCTAGCAGACCAATGCTGCACACAGTGACTAGTGCAGGTCTGTGAGTGTGTGTGTGAGTGTTTGCGAGTACGTGTCAGAGTTCAGAAACTTCGTGGGGAGAAAGAGGGGAGAGGGGGGCAGAGCCAGAAGAGAGTTTAGCTTCCTGACAGACTGATGGATGAAGCTGTCGTTCAGTTTGCTGGTCCTGGCCTGAAAACTCTGCAGCCTCCTCCCTGATGGCAGCAGGCTAAAGAAGCTATGCATTGGGTGGGATCAGCTGCTATGCAAAGGTTTTTTTTGGTGAGACGGGTGTTGTAGATGTCCTGGAGGGAGGGGAGAGGGACACCAACGATCTTCTCAGCTGCTCTTACAATGCGTTGGAGAGTTTTGCGGCAGGACGCATTGCCAAACCACACAGTGATGCAGCTCGACAGGATTTACTCGATGGTGCCTCTGTAGAAGGTGCACATGATGGGGGTTGGTGCTCTTGCTCTTCTTAGTTTGCGGAGGAAGTAGAGACGCTGCTGTGATTTCTTGGCCAGTGCAGTGGTGTTGTTTGCCCAGGAGAGATCCTCAGTGATGTGCACACCCAGGAACTTGGTGCAGCTCACTCTCTCCGCAGACGCACTATTGATGGTCAGAGGAGCATGTTGAGTGCAAGTCAACAACAATCTCTTTCATCTTTTCCACATTCAGAGAGAGATTGTTGTCTCTGCACCACCCGGCCAGGCGGCTCACCTCGCTTCTGTAGTTTGTCTCATCCCTGTTGCTAATTAAAACCCACCACAGTCGTGTCATCCGCAAACTTAATTAAGAGGTTGGAGCTGTGTGACGGTGCACAGTTGTGGATCAGCAGAGTGAAGAGGAGGGGGCTCAGCACACATCCTTGAGGGGCCCCTGTGTTTAGAGTGATGGTGCTGGATGTTACTGCCGACCCATACTGCTTGTGGTCTTCCGGTGAGAAAATCCAACAGCCAGTTACACAGTGAGGTGTTGACCCCCAGCTGGACCAGTTTTTGAGTGAGCTGTTGGGGAATGATAGTGTTAAATGCTAAACTGAAGTCTATGAACAGCATTCGGACGTAGGAGTCTTTTCTGTCCAGATGTGTGAGTGCTGAGCGGAGTGCAGTGGAAATGGCATCATCGGTCAAGTGGTTGGACCGATACGCAAACTGGAAGGGGTCCAGGGAGGGGGGCAGGACAGACTTAATGTGCTGATGACTAGCTGTTTGAAGCACTTCATGAGGACGGGAGTAAGTCCAACTGGACGGTAGTCATTAAAGCAGGAGGGAGATTACTTTTTTGGGACCGGAATGAGGTGGTGGCTTTGAAACATGTGGGGATGACAGCCTGGTTAAGAGAGATGTTGAAGATATCTGTGAAGACTTCAGTGAGTTCCACTGCACAGTCTCTCAGTACGCGACCAGGAATGTTGTCAGGACCCGGAGCTTTGCATGCGTTGATCCTACTGAGGGATCTCCTCACACTGTCCGGAGGCAGAGTCATCACCTGGTCACCAGGAGGAGGTGGGGTCTTCTGTGCAGTGGTGCTGTTTTGTGCCTCAAAGCGAGCAATGAAGGTGTTCAGCTCGTTCAGCAGGGAAATGGTGCTGTCACAGGTCTGTGGTGGAGGCTTGTAATTTTTTAAAGGTTTGGTTTGTGATATATCTTTTCTGTTTGAAAGGTACTCTACTTAAAAGAGGTAAAAGGTCTTAAGATAATTTAAAGAAATGTTCCAGGTTCAATAGAGGTTAAGCTCTATCAATAGTTTTTGTGTTTTGTTTTTATGTAAGATGTTTTTAAGCAGAAATTGTGGTAATAGTAAGACATTAACAATGGAAGTACACAGGGTCAGGCAACAAGAGGCTAGTGTGATTATATTATTGCTTCAAGCTTCACCCACAGTAAAGATATACATAACCAGAAGTTCTCTGGAAAGTAGTTGCACCTCAGAAGGGATGATTTAAACAATTTTACAGATCAATTAAGGAACAGTTTTTTGCTAAATAACACAGGAATGCTTTAACAAAAATACAAGCTTTACACTCATGCTTGTACTTCCATTGCAATTGCATTGCTGAAACAATCATTTTTCTTTTGTAATTAATATTATGTCACAAATGCTATCCATAGAACTTCAACCTGTATTAAAGCCAGTACATTTCTTTTTGAAATGCAGTCCATAAATGAAGCTCTTGAATGAGTTAGTAAAGTTCACATGCTCTGAGCTCATTCAAAAACCCAAGCAAAGCAACAGTGAGAAGCTCTGAGTGCCGTGCAGGAGGACAACTGCAGTGAGAATTTAGCTGTGATTTAATAAAGTAAAGCAAAAACATCAGGGTGGTGAAGGAACGACAGAGAGACAAAAAAACAGCTGGAGATTTCTAACATATGTAGTGTCATTATCGAAACTTTTGAAACTGACAGATACAGCTTAAAATACTCATGCCAAGGACACTTACTGCTAAACAATAGTTTAGAAGGACTGTGTGCGTGTGTTGCATCCGTAAGCATTGTGACCCTTGCCATTTTTGTGCAGTAATTAGAAATTACGTGGGGGTGTTTAATTGTCATGAAAATAATGTAACTTAACTTAAAATCATAATGGTCCTAAAAAGGCTTCATTTTCATTATACACAATATAACTTTCCAAATGTAAAAACAAATCTAAATCTAAAATAAATGGGGTGAGATATGACGTAGGCATGATCCTGACAGGTTCTGTGAGACTCAGCCGTAAAATTTCACCACTACGGTAATTTGATTATTTTCTTTCACATTCCTCAGCTAATGCGTTAATCAGATAGTGGTGAATCTAAGACAGTTATTTTAACCAAATGGACTGTTATGAAAAAATGAATTAGCAAGCGTATGTTCTTTATTAGGCCTGTAACCTTGGAGGAAATTATTCCAGGAAAGAAATAAACAGAGCAGAGAAAAACAGAGACAGAAGGGAAGCAGAAGTGATTGACTAATCATTGATCTTTCGGATTGATCAACATGTTTAAATAATTAAAGTGAATTAGTGCGAAAGGCCAGTGTAAAACGGGTAAACGCTGTAGGCAGATTTGCAGCGGAAAGGCCTTACCTTGACTGTTTTTTTCACGAGTTGACATTTTAGCTGGGTATGGGGACAGAAATAATACTTCTCTCAAAAACAAACAAAAACAAACCCAAAATGACAGACAAGGAACAGCTCTACTGATTTCACAATAACTGTCAACAGTTTTGAAGATGAGTGTGATATTACAAAGGTTTGGAGGAACATATGTGGAACCACAGGACACAGAAATGTAGTTGTGTGTATATTAGCACACCTGTACTGTGTTTAGCCCTGGGCTAAATCCAGCCTCAACATGAGGTCGTTCCAGGCCGTGCTAATCTTGACCTTGGGGCCAACTACTAAAATGTGGCGTTATGCTAGCTCCTGTTTTATTTGCACTTACAAAATGCAAGTTGGCTAAGTTGGCGTAATTGAAACATTTTAATGAGTTCACTTTTGTAAATAATATGTATTAGTGAAATGACAATAATCTGATATGCATAAAGGTTCTATGTATATTGCCAAAGGCATCAGCTTTAATTGCACCACTGAGACACAAGACCAAATGAAGTTGAAACATTAAAGGTCGCATAATAAGTAAAATGAGGATTTACCTTGACTGATGACTGGATCTCTGTGTCTAAAGATGAAACACAAAGATAACCAAGGTTGTTGAAATGAGAAAGACAGTGTGATACAATAATGTTCGTTGTGTCCAGGAATGTACTATGTTAAGAAATATAACAGGATCATTTTTCACAGCCAAAAGTGAGACAATCAAAGCCGTGACGTTATTTGCAATAACAAGTAAAGTTTTGTTTTCAAATTTTATGTTATGATTTTGGGGAAACTCTGTGGGAATCTGCAGTATAAATTTTAAATATTGTAAAACGCATTACACAGGGACTAGAGTATTACAGTGGTATTTATTAAATGAACACACATGAGTCAAGGGATGTGTTCTTTGCAAATAATGGGCATTTGTATTTCAGTAAAATCTGTGGAGTCTTCAAAGAAAACTTTTCTATCAGGAAAAAAGCAATTCCCACACAAGCGACTTATCGAAACGTAAACTGGCTAAAGTGGATTGATGCAGCTATGATTGAAAAAGCTAATTATATTACATTTTATGCCATCTACTACTGTAGTCTCCATAGCACACAGCCAACACTTACTTTTCTGCGTTCTTCACCACTTTGGCCAGCAGTTTAGAGGTGGAGGCGGCTTTCACCAGCTTATTCCTGTTCTCCTCCCCGCTGTCCCATGTGCTGCTTTGAGAACGTTCCATTCCCCCTCCGCGCTTCGCACTGCTACCCCTGCTGGAGACCACAAACGTTAGCGGCAGGATATGTGCAGTGAGCACTCTGTTTTGGAAAAAGGATGCAATAGCTGAGAGGCTGAAAATTAGGTCCAGGGCAGAAGTTAAAATTTAGGGGAGAGGTATTGTGAGCTTGGAGGTGAATCTATTAAAAACAATAATTATTTACTCACCCTTATGTCCAAAACTATATGCTTTCTCTTCTGTAGAGAATTTTCTATTTAAATTTTATGCATATACATACAGTAATTCAGTGTCCACATCTGTCAAGCCCCATAATTTGTTTAAGGGACAGACTGAAGTTTAAGCCAATATTTACTGCAAAATGTTGCTGTATTTAATTTTTGACGTTAATTTTGTTCAGCTCCACCTATCACAAATAATCACTCCTCCTTTTGGTTAATTTTAAAATGGAAGTCAGAAAACAAGTAATGCCACCCCTGCAAAGTCAAAGATGCATTTCCTTAGGTAAAAGATCCATGCATACACTGGGCAAGGCACATCAGATTAAGCATAAACCACTCAACAGTTAGCACAGACATGGCAGATGAGAATTTGAAACCCAGCAGAAAACAGATGCCACACAGCAAAAGATAAAGCTAAAGTATATAAAGGTAAACACAAGCTGGGGGAAGGTTGAGAGAAAGAAACACTTTTCTTTCAGGAAGAGAAAGAAGAAAAGCGTAATCCTCATGCGAAGCTGTGAGCAAGAGGAAATAGTTACCAATACAAAAACAAACAGGATTTTCAGGACCACCTCTACTAGACTAACATTCAATGAGAGTACACCGAGTTCTCACTCTGTTTGTTTGTGTATCTCTCTGCTGGGTATTTGAAAGTAATATTCAGCCCAGGGTTTATAACCTAGCACAAGCTCTAAATGATGATAGTTCATGGTTTGCCCTTAATGGGACTTGAACCTTCAACCTTCTGGACAAGGCAATAAAAGCATTCTAACTGGGAGAGACTTGCCCATTTCTCATTTTTTGGACATAATCAACACATTTTAAGATTCCTCCCCACCCTACCCATAGTAGGAGTGATCCTGAAATGTATAGTCACACACATACAAAGGGCATTATACAGGACATAGCTGTAACATAGTATCTCCAACTTTGCCTAACAGAGAAGTGAGAGGTGGAAAGGGGTTGGAAAGCTCTCTGGGGCAGAGCAGACACACTTTCATATGTAAAATATGAAGAACTTTAAAAAAGATATTTGCAAGTATGTTGGTCTTTTATCATCTTCTGTCTTCTTTTAAATTATCTTCTTTTGTGTTCCACAGAAGGAAAGTAGTGAAATGAGGGTGATATGACATGAGAGTGAGTAAATGATGGAAAAATGTTATTTTAGGTGAACTATACCTTTTAAAACAAGCCTCATGTTTCACCATGATTTGCTAGTATATTTTGTAACCAGTATAGTCACCTCTCATTCATTCAATCATTCAATGATTTCCCTAGCCATTTTGCTTGACTGTAGCTAGGCTTGACTGCAGCTAGGCTAATAATCTGCTCCCTACGGCATCTAACAGGCATGGATGGGACCATGAAATGACATTATGGAGAAGGCTAATTGGTTTTCCACTTTCCTTAAGCTAATAGGAAGGGACAGCATGTGCAGCTCTTATAAATAACTCAGCAGGCTGGTGCTTGTGTTAAGTACAGACCAGAAGGTCCACTAATAGTGTTGAAGCATGGACAGGCAAATGTATTAGCCTGATTTCCCCACACTGTAAATATCTTATTAGACAGGGGCCAAGGGTCTGAGCACAGAGAAGACATCTGCTTTCCATTAATTCCCTCTAGTGGGTGGACCGCTCAGAGCTATCCAAAGCATTACTGACACATTCTGATCACTACTGTTGGCATGATGCTAGCAGTACATTTAAGCTACGAGTCCAAGCCAATTGATCCGAAACATGGGTCAGAGGTTGCCTGAGAAACACTGTACTGTACGATCAGAAGTACTTAACAAGGCCATCTTCCAAACGTACTGCGGCACTTGTTCTTTCCACACAATGTATCCCTAAAGATGTAATATATTTTAATAAAAAGGTTGATTTCCTGTAAATGTGTTGACAGTACGTTGGCAATATGTTGACAGTGCGACAGCAAAAAGAGAATTTAGTGTTACTACTATTTTTTCATCTATTTTTAATTCATATTTAAGGGCTGTAACTAAACAGTCCATTCATTTTCTCCATAGAGAAATACATTTTCTGCTACGAATAAATACGGGAACATATTTTGAAATGAGATTGATTGAAGAAGTGTGTCAGTCCTGCCCACTTGGCTCTTAAGTCAATACATTGCGAAACCACTGCAAGCAGATTGCCAAAACGTTGCTCGAACGTTGCCAAAAAATTTGTGTGGCTGTTGGGAGGAACCTTTTGGCCGGGGCTGACCCCTTGTTCTCCAAGGCTTGTCTTTGGGGCTGTGGGGGGTGAGGGGACGGTGCCTGAGGGGTGCTGGGTGCAGAGGGGGGTTTATCATTAGTCTGCGGCGGTTCCTCTTTTTCCTTGATTTCTTCCATCTGAGGCTTGTCTTTTTTCCGCTCGCCACCACTGCGAAAACAACACGCAGGTCAACCATGGATGACATGATGACATGAAGGGAAGAGAAGACTGAGGGAGTTCTAAGGTGAGAACCATTATAGACATTACAGTCATATTATACAAGCATTTGAAGGTAAACTGAAGGAATTGTTTTCAAAGTCATCAGGTAAGCTGGACATCCCAGTGTAGCTCAAGAAATTAAAGCCCTCTAGCAGGCAGTGACATTTCTTGTCAGCAAGATATCTAGATATGCTTCCACCTTTATATGTGTTAAGTGCCACTATTGATATAAACAGTCAAAACACAAGTGACACATTATGCTAGACAGAAAACATCTATTAAGATGGCCGTTAATTATGTTACATTGGCTTTGTAAAAACGGAAGAAGGTTGTTCTTCTAAAAGATAGGTCAATATTTCAGACTAAAAAAGGGAACATTGCGAAGTTGATAGGGCTGTTTTTATCTTATTGTGCTGGTATAACATTGAATCCAAAAGGATGAGAGTTAAATTTGTCTAAACCACGTGCACATTGTGGTTGTGTGACTGTATTACCTCTTGGCTGCAGAAGACAGCGTCTCTTTTCTAGCTACAGACACTGCTGAGCTGTCTCTGTGGGATTTGCGACCACCGGAACTGCCATTGGCAATACAGGACATTGAATAAGCCTCCCGCATTGAGGTCTGACCTACAGGAGATAGAACACAGATCACTATAACAGAATAATTGATATTGATAGAAAGGTAATCTCAGCACTGCTGGACCAATTTCTATACTGGACTGTTATCAGTGTTTGACAATGAATTTCCAATCACTTGTCATTGTAATAATATTTAAGATTATACACAGAAAAACTGAAACAGCCTATAAAATATTTTAGAGATAAGCCAGGTTGGAACCTGTAGGAACCTATTGTATCCCTTCAATTTTTGTGGCACCACAAAGAATGGCAAATGCCTGTTTCAGGTTTCCTGAACACTCCTCGTCTCACATTGATCACAACATTAGTATTGCCAATAGGGCTTTCTCAGGATGGACAGAATTATCAATACAACAAGTGTAAGTGTCTTTTTATGGTTGGAAACCTACAAATGGATTACTAATTGTAGTTAACCCTGCACATTAAACTGGAATTAAACTTATGTGGTAATGCACCAGAAAATGACTTAGAGCCCAAAAAGATATTAGACAAAGAAAAAAGCAAAAAGCAAAAAAAACAATGACAGAGATAAAGAAAGACAGAGAGAGGGAGAATGAGAGAGAGAGAGAAAGAGAGAGAGAGAGAGAGAGAAAGAGAGAGATTAAAGAGATGATAACGTCTGGCTGAATGTGAGGAATAGGCAGCCAAGATATGCTAGATAAGTGATTTACCAATAACACTAATTGAAAAACAGCATTATAACAAGAAAAGCATTATTAGTAATTGGCAGTAGTATTAGTAGTAATTAAATTAAGTTTTAAGTATAAGTATTCTAATACTCCAATATAATATAAAACAACATAATAATTTAACAACGTCAAGACATTACATTGTTCATATATTGTCCTGTACAGATACAGTGCAGTTCAAAAGTATTTGACCACACTGAAAATCTGTATTTTGTTCCAAAATGGTTTTGTTTCATTTAAACCTGAAAATGTTTTTGCATTATTTATAGGTCACTAATCAAATGTAAGCTAATTTCTGGAATGTTAACTTTGCACAAACAGTCAGATTTATTTGCTTCCTTTGAAGAGCACATGATCTTTGGAATATGCCTAAGTCATGCAGCGAGAACATGGATCATCAGGTTTTTCACAAACTTGTGGAGTCTGTACCAGATTCAGTGCATGCTCTTATGAAACTTAACAAATCAAACACTAAAAAACTAAATTTTTATTTTTTCAAATTAACTTTTCACCCGTTAACATTTAGCAGAAACCATTCAAGTTTAGCTTGCAGTGTTTTCAAGCTGTACTTACTGTTCATTCAAGCTGTATTGTACTGTACTGTAAATTTCAAAAATCAGTATGTTCCATGGGACTCAAACCTATGACCTTAACTTTGCTTGAGAATTTCTTTACCAGGTGAGCTACAGGAAAACATTTTTACACTGATAAAATTATTACATTAATTTGTATTAAAGCTGCAATTCATAACTATTTTGCATAAAAACAAAAATCAGTTATTGAGTAAGTACATAGTTTGAAGTAAGTAACAAGACAGTTTTGGAAACTGATCTTTTTTTTTAATGTACCCCAGTTTGCATAGGTAAACAAAATAATGATTTATAATTTGAGCTATCTAATGTCAATTTGGCTTTGTCTGACTAAACATAAATAAAAAAATGTAATAAAACCTGAATTCATTTGTTTCAAACAGAGATGGCGATAAAGAAGCAGAAGTTACCGACACTTCTGCCTCCCTCCATCTCTGATGGAAACATAAAATTGCAGGGTACTCAGGGTTTTTTTCTTCACATGGATTAAATTCTAAACAACTGCTGTAAGAACAAGCTATAAACACTCCACCATCTACAGTATCCGGTCATGTGGTATAATTGGCTGATTTCTTTTTTATGATGGACATTTCCCACTTAATCTGACCTGACAACTTAAATTATAAATCATAATAAACTTACCAGTGCAAATCAATGTAAGATAAAGAGATCATTTTGAACACTGATCTGTCACATACTTGCTCAGTAACAAATTTTTGTTAATTTTTAACTAAAAAATTGCAGCTAATTAAATTAAAATGTAATTAAAAAATAAATCACTCTTCACTAGTGATCTCACATTTGGGCCTCACTTTAGGTAAAGGCCACAGACCCGTGTCCTCTGGACATAAAGAAGTACAGAACAGATTAAGGTGGCCTCTTGATTTTGGTATGGCATTTTCACACTACACCTCAATGTCATGATTACAATGGTTTGCATCAGCTGTGCTATTTAAAACTCTCTGTGAATGGCCTGCATGTGGAAATTGCTGGTTTAGGTGGCTGGCTCATCACTGGTCACTTCCTTTGACCTGTGCGCTGAGACCAGCCCCTGTGTGACTATTGTCTTTCTTTGCCATCTGGCTCTTGCGTGCAGGATTGGATTAATTGTTTCTCCCCAGGGCACATGTCTGTGTGTGTATTATCTTATTATCTTCATGCTCCATTAGCCAATAACAAAACACTATTCTCATCATACTGAGGAGACTGTGTGTGTGTGTTCGTACCACTATTCATCTAAAGTATTTACATCTGTTTTAAAATTTCCCTTTTTTTATTTAGCAGTATTTAATTCATATGCATGTGCTAATAAATTTCCCTAAAAATTATCCAGTTCTTTTAGTTCATTATTAAAGCAGCTGGTTGCCATTTTATGGTAATTTATGGTTTATGTCAGTTTGACTCCATTTGACATCAAAATACATAAAGAAAAGTATGTAAAGTAACTTGCAATTTTATACTTCAAACAAAGACGGTGAAGCAAAAGTTATGAACTGCAACTTTAAAAATACACTAGTTACAGGTACAGACAGAAGCTGCAAAATTTTAAATGCAAGATTAACCCAATACACATATTCTAATATGTATTCACATAACATTTATTGTAGGCTATGTTCTTTGAAAATAACCATCATAAAACCCAATGTAGATTCGAGTAGTTTCAAAAAGTAAACTAAAATAATTCACTAAATAAACAGAAAAAAGAACATGTAATCATTTACACTGATATGCACCAATATAACCACACATTCCAATAAACTGTAGGAATAACCACCTGAAATTTATATTATTAAAATATTAATTACACTAAAAGAAAAAATGCCAGAAGGGCATTTCTTCTGAGGTTCTAACCAATTTTTTGATAGTTTTAACTGATTCACAGAAATGTCTCACATTTACCAGCTCAACACCTTTATTGCTACTGACGTTTAAATCATGGGCAATATTTAAACATCTGTCTTAATCGTCTCACGCAAGACATGGAAAGCATCACGTGCTAGTCTAATGACACATTCTTTAAGAAACTCAATGACCAAAGGTGACCTCTTTCATGTGTACTGTATGTGTGTATGTGTCTGCAGAGCCTCACAGGAAGACCTAATGAGACTTACTCCAACAGGAAACCAAAGAAATATCTGCTTTTTCTCTGCAGACTGTCACTGGCTTCGCAGCTCCCTAACCCACAAGAATTCATCATCACGTTCACACTCAGAATAAAGCTCACATTGCTGTGCTCACGTGTAAAGTTACTCTTAAGTTACTTATTATTACTATTACTACTAATTATTCAAAACTCAAAACAAAACTCAAGAGACTTGAGAGATGCTCTCAATAACAGTTAAAATAAAGCAGCATGCCTTACTTACCCACAAAGTAACTGAAAATAAAAGGAAATTCTTGAAAACAGATTTAAGCAGATAAAAGATGATGGACAACAGATTTAAAGGTAAAGTGTCTCATTTTTTTGTTAAAATACTTCTTATTACAGCTGTATATTATTACAATTTACAGCTTATTACAATAACATCCTTTCATTGGTTATTTTGATTGTAAAAAGTGTAAACGTGTCATGTTTTACAACATCGCTCTGCTTGTTTCGGCATCCTTACACAGCAACCCTGGATTAACCAATACTATGAATTTTTTTGGTGGGGCTGTCTGTTTGACCAATCAATATGTGAAAGCGTGTCATTGTTTTCTCCATTTTCTTTTAATGGCACAGAAATGACTCGCTTCACCGTTGTTGTTATTATTATCAGATGTACATCTCAGAAATACAAATTCAATGCACAGCATTAACCCCTAACTGAGAAATGTGGTGGACCAGACACTTTCCTCTGAATTCTGAAGCCAGTCTGAGTCTGTGCACAGATATTTTCCTGATAGCAGCCGATTATGGAAAAGGGAGTTTTAGGAGAATTGTGTGGAATGAGTGACAGTTAAGGAAAGACATTAGTGTGGGGGCATGGGATGTTTGAGTTTAAATTCAAATAACTGTGACTAATGCTTGTAACTATTGACTGTTTGTTTTTGCTGACAGCTAAAAAAAAAGCAAGTCTTGAGCATGTGTCCACAGACCTACTGGAGCAGAACATGCAGGTCCAGAGGAATCAGAAAAAAATGTAATTCCTAATAAAATATCTACATACAAAACCAGACTTCACAACTTCACTGAGCGTGTTCGGCTGGCTCGATATTTGATCTGTTTTTAATGATATTGTATCTCAATGTCAAATCAACATGTAACATGAGCTAACACCATTCTTCATTATTCTGCATACAGTGACATCACCAAGTATATGTTACCATGCTCCAAAACATTGTTCACTTTTAACAGAATTTAAAAATTACAGGCTCTATTTTTGGAGTATGGACTAAAAATGCACTCTCATTTTGTCCAATAAAATGCACTCTAGTTCAGACCTGGCAATGCATATGGTGTTCTGTTTTGAATACATATTCTAATAAGTTCCAACATATACCATTCACCCCCGTTTCCTGTGACAGCAAACTGTATTTATAGTATTATTAATTTCCAAGTTCCAATGGTCATCGAAAGCTTGGAAATATCAGTTTTTAAAAACAGTAACTTCCAGACTTAGACAAGTCACAGAAATGAGTAAAACTATATAAAGACTTTCAAAGGCCATTATCATTTCTACAGACAATTACTTCGAGGGTCGAGGGTTCAAACTTTGATGGCTGGATTGTGGATTTGCCAAACTCCTATTGCTATTTGAAACTGCAGGTAATAGATCACCACAATTGACTTGTCTTCATGAAAGATGGAATTTCACTCTGCAGTGTCCTCCATCTCTCCTGCATTTGTGTGCTTATAAGTGAAAGTAAACAAAACCCAAAGTCTTGTGTGAAATGTTCCCAGTGTGAAAGCTTTCTCTCAAGCACACACAATACTGCCATCAACAGACAAATCCCACAGAGAAAGGGAAACGGGTGGGAAGTGAATGGACTCAGGATAACACAGTGTCACCTTTTCCAGTTCTTCAATCTCTCCTGTCCTCCACGGAACTGTAAATCACTCTTTTTATTTTTACACGTATGTTCCTTGTATTTTATGGAAAGGAGATGGATGAAGACAGATGCTCAGGGTGAAGCGTGGAAAGTTCACTCACAGGGCGTGCAATTTCTGTACCACTAGCAAATTACCCTGAGCACTTCTGAAGTACACTGTTTGTATACTGTACTTAGAATGTAAAGTTTGACTATTTGGAAAAAGGCCAACAAAATTGTTTTAATCCTTCCAAGTATTAAGTAGGTAGTAATTTGTAATCCTTATATATATATATATATATATATATATATATATATGTTAATTAGGACTATGGTTTTTATCTGTTTGTGTGTAAGCATATATGTCCTGATGTACATTAGATGTAAATTAGAATACATAAATCACACTTTACAGGGCTTCTTCAAAGGTTTGAAAGAATGTTTGGAAAAACAAAAGGTGATCATTTCTTGAAAAAATGGTTGTCTATAAGATTGTTTCCAAACCCCCATTTGTTATTGTTCCGACAGTTAGGCCCACATCAAACCTCACACCATTGGTTCAGTCATAAGATATATTATGGACCACTCAAACAAATCTTGGTGTTTACACCTTTCTTCCTATGAATAGCCTACTTCACTAAAGAATAACATACACTACACATAGTGTCTGTACCATATACCATCATGTGTATGTATGTGTGTGTGTGTGTGTGCGCCTCCATTGATCCTAATACTGTTTACATTTAGAAAGTGTAGAAGCAATGCCAGAGCAGGATCTGTTAACAGTTTTAATCCAGCCTTGACCCACGGCACACAACTTTTCATCTAAAGAGCAGCTGCATGTGTCTTAGTGTGTGAATGCTTGTGAGAGACTGTGTGACCTGCTGCTTGAGGGAAAAGTATTTTAATGTTTGCCTATTAAAACTGACTTCATTTGGTTCTCTCTTTAATTACACACTGTATATACACAAACACGCACACACACCCATGGCACATGTGGTTAATGGGGACTCTCCAAAGATGTAATGATTTTTATACTGTACAAACTATATATTCTATCCCCTAATCCTACCCCTAAACCTAACCCTCACAGAACACCTGACATTTTTAATTAACAAATAAATCACCATTTATTATGTTTTTTAAGCAATTTATTTCGAGGACACAGGAAGTGTCCTCGTGAACCATGTTTATATTGTTATACACATGTCATTATACACACACACACACACACACACATATATATATACACCACATATGTGGTATATATGTGGTATATATATATATATATATATATATATAAAAAACACATATTCATACCCACACACACACATACAAAGCCTTCCGTTACCTTTGCTGCTTTGCTGTTTCTTGGCGGCGGCAGCGGCCGTGTCCTCAGACAGAGCCAGACGTCTGAGCACGTCTGCTAGCGCAGCCTTCATCACTGTCAGCTCATCCTCCTGCTGCTGCACC
Organism: Botia kubotai; assembly: GCA_036877585.1. Classification (NCBI taxonomy): domain Eukaryota; kingdom Metazoa; phylum Chordata; class Actinopteri; order Cypriniformes; family Botiidae; genus Botia; species Botia kubotai. Next base: position 39,781 of record JAZGTI010001396.1, read on the forward strand.
CGCAGCTCCAGAGATGACAGGCGGTCCTGTACATCTGACGTGCTGCCTGCAGATATACTGTCATCTGAAAAAGAAAGAGAAAAAATACAGTTCATAAACTTTTGCATCATATATACAGTAGGAAGGATGCACCATTACAGAAATTCTGGCAGATGCTAATAATACTTGCTTTGTTTTTTGATTTATTTGCTATGGCCAATAAATAATATTACTGCCATTATCATTAAACTATACAGTTTTGTCTGTGTTTGTTATTTGATTTATTTGCTATGGCCAATAAATAATATTACTGCCATTATCATTAAACTATACAGTTTTGTCTGTGTTTTTGCTGTGGCGAGACACGGACAGCAAAAATGATCTGTTCTGCAGATGGAATTAATGGGAGGATCCTTCAGCCTTAGCTCCTCCCTCTGGCAATTTTATTGCCTGATGATCATTGCTGTGCTCTTACTAGTTGATCAAATGTCTCACACCTGAAGACAGGTAGACTGAATATTCGCATCTGCGACTTTTCTTTCCTGTGTTAATGTATTTCGTATTGAAAAAGGAAATTGGGATGGCCCTTAGTTAACATCATAACCATGCATGAAGCATGTTTTGCAACTTGAGTCAAGAAGTTTCTGCCTCCTCAGGACGAATCACTGTATTGAATTCATCCAAGTCTACTAAATAAATACATGTAAATGTAGTTGGTGGCAGGAAAAATTGCAAAGGTTAAGACTTAGAGGGTTAAGATAGAGTTAAGATAGGTTAAGATAGAAAGACTTTTAAGTGTGTTTTAAATTCCTTTAAATTAAAGTTTACTTGGTCAACTGAAGTATCCGAGCATATAGTACCCTAGACAACCTCAAAGGTAATAAATAAGGGCTTAAAGCTACAAAAGCCTTGTTTCTGGTCTTTAGTGTGCACTCTTGCAACATGCACAAGCTTAATATTTATGGATTTTATTTTCTTTGTAACATTTCAACAGCCACATACTTGCACTTAAAATCATGCACAAAGTGTATCAGAACAAATATGGACACTTATAAGAATAATATAATAAGAATAATAACAATAACAGTGTGGATTTTTGGATGGGGGGCATCTGATTCCCAGCACTGTAATACTGCAGTCGACTGGCAGGTGTAAGTGTTGTTGGGATTTTGTTTACAGGATCAGTTCCCTGAGCAAAAGCACCCTGCATTCTGCGCTGTGGTTAGCTAGTTTAAGGGGCATAAAATACCATCCCCTTAAACCACTAAAAGCCCCATACACACCAATACATCTCTAATCCAAACCTGAATCCAGAACATGGAACATTTTTAAACAGCTTAATAATCATTGGATGTACGACTGTCTGTTGCTCACCCAATGTAGGGGAATGCGAGAAGCCTGTTACAACACTGCACATCCAGATCCTTAAAATTTAGCAAGTTCCCCAAAGAGTCATGCTGCAGATAACAGCAACTCTAGTCGTAAGGTCACAATAGAGTGTTGCACGGGTGGGGTGTTGAAAAATGCCCTGGCACCTAATCGCACACTCATAAATGGACTACATACAAACTAACCCCACAGCCTCCCTACAGGAAGTCGGTAAATACCCAAATAAAACATGTCAAGGGCCGAACAAATGGTCTTTCCGTTTTTAAAAAAACATTATTAGACAAAGTCAAGCACATTAGCCTGTTCTACCCCAACGGCTGAACTAACACGCTTTCAGTCCAAATCAGTCCAATCTGGCAACTACAGTCAAGAAGAGCAGATTCAATCTCAACTGCAAACCAAGAGCCTTGAGTTAGGAGTGCCAAGTGAATGCAAAATTACCAATTTGATACTTGTCAGAGTCCGGAAAATTATAGTTAAACGTTAAATCTTTTTTTGTGCCTCTGTGAATCGGAACTACAACCATTAAAAATGAATTACCTTAGGAACACAGTTTTTTTTTTATATTTTCATTTTAAAATTGTGACTGTTAAAGGCCTGAATATCAGTGACAAATTTGTCAGAAGAGCCCCCCTGTGGTAAAAACAATTTTCAAGAAACCAAAAGCAAACGTCTCAAGGTTGCCGGAAGAAGTCAAAAAGGCTGTGAAATGCTTACAATACAATTCCTCCCTGTCTACAGGTCCTTCCGTTCAAGCCATCTTATCTCAGTGGCCCACGGAAACAAGGAGCGGGCAAACGTCTATAACACAATGCCTTTCTTAGAGAGGAAATCAGTTTGGAAGGTTGTTTGATACTGGCAGCACATATGGAAAAAAAACAGAGCAGCTAAAGAGCACTATAACAAATTAAAAAGGGAGGTAACAATAAAAGCTTGGAGGGTGGTGCAGTATCCCCAGGTAACCTTCATGAATAAATCAGATTGTGTCTGCACAAGAGCCAGAATTTGAACCCTGGTCTTCTTGTATGCGAAACAAAAACTAGACCTAAACTAAACAAACTAAACTAAACACAAGATATCAGTTTTGTTTTCTTTGGTCGGGGATTTGGTCATAATTGCCATTTGTGCCCCCTCAAAAAAAGCTAAAAAAGGTTTAAGAATCCCAAAACTTAGCAGACCACCTCCCTTCACATTTTTACCCATGATTCCCTGCAGTCTAGTAGGAAGGAAGGCCCCTGCACATGTCATATTTCACAATAGCTCGTCAAATTCCTCAGTTTTCTTCCCCACCCCACTGCACGTACACCTTAAAACACACACACACCTCCAACCTAACACACATAACTTTAAAATAAAGCTGATTTTTACTTCCTAGCACATAAAAGCTATGTGAACCTCTCATGCATGGAACAGACTCCAAAAAATAATCAAACACAACTCAACACAACAGCAAGATCCTAGATTTGATGCAGGTCAATCCCTTGGTATATGGCCAAATAGCATGCTTGTAAGACTTGTTTTTTGGCGTGCTTCATTTTGACTGGAGGTCTATGAAGGAAGTCCTCAGGGTTAGATAGCAGATTTACAGCTGAGATAAAACTCAGTGGTGCAATCAGCCATTATTCAGGAGTCCAGTCACACAAACACACAGCCCGCTAAGCATTGATTGATGGGTCTTGTTAATGTTCAGTATTTGCAACACTTAAAACAAACAGTCCTGACATTCACCTATTGTGCAGATCTGAGAGCAGTTCAACTGTGGACTTCCTGACTATGAGATAAGGATTAGACGGCAGCAAACACTGGGTTGGACCTGACCCTCACAGAGCAATAGAGACATCTTTTACCTGGCTTCTTGGCAAGAAAAATAATTAAGTAACGCTGCCAGGGGATCATTGAAAGACTCAAAACACTTGTAAGCTATAGTACAGTGTAAAGCAGCACATGCCCAAACTGGTCGGGTGTCTGTCTGTGTATTATATGGTTAAGGCAGAGAACATTTAACTATTATACAGTTTATACATGTAATTAGGGGTTCAGTGAACACTTAGAAAAAGAACCATGGTATTATGATGGTTTCTTGGACATGTAGACTACAATAGTAATTCTACACTTTTTGAATATGGTTCCCCTTACAAAAAAGTACCACCACTGTATTTCTGACAAAGTACTGTCATAGGTTTCTGGGCATATACATATACACATATATTTCAGCATGTACCATAGAATTTCTGGAAGTACCTTGATGTATTACAAGTACCATGGTAAATTAACATCAGAACAATGGTATACATCAAAGTAATGTGGTTTAACCATCTAAAACTTACTATTTTGTGGCAATAGTATGATAATTTTTTGGAAAACATCCATAGAAATATTCAGACAAATTTTTAATAATTACGATGGTATATAAACAGGGTAATTATTCAGCACCATATTATGCATCAAAGATCTGATAGCATCTGTTACTGCCACAGTAAGCATTTTGGTAAAGTACGATAGGCGGCCTATTCTCTTTGCATATTACAGAAGGTCTTGAGGTTTATATAAGCTCTATACAACCAAGATGACTTCTAAATAAGCACCACAGGGTAAAGCATACTGCAAATACTTCCCTAACAAAAGCTCCAACGGTCAACAGGCCGATAAAGGCGGGAAAGTTGTGAAGTTGTGCAAGTGACAGGATCTTAGTCATTTCCAGAGGTGAGCTCATACAGGAAGTGGCCTCAAAGATATGGCTGAAAAAAGTGAAAGTACAAAAATAAATGGAATCTCTAAATTAATAGCAGTGACATGCCTCCTCTAAGTGGTGACATCCGTGACTCCATCTGTACTGTAGCTCAAACTAATATCTTATGTTTTCAATTAACAGCTCACAGTGATCATAAAACAACTGAGCCTAAATCTCACGGAAATGTGGGCGCTTCTTTGTGCAAGTCACCACCATGATGTTACTGTGTGCTGGGGGATCTCTTTGATATTCTTGTCACTAGATGGCTTGCGTCTCTACTTCAAAGTAAATCTAGGATACTGTATATCAGGATACAGGATGCCATGTCGAAAATCATGCAGCAAATATACTATATCTACAGAGGGGTTAGTGACTAAAACACACAAACAAAAACACTCCCAAACACAGCACAGACATCTCTGGAGACTGAGTATTTGTTACAAAGCCGGGCTCCCGCAACAGCGTGGAGCACGAGGACTCTTATTTTGATGTTTAGTTTATGTCTCACGTTTATGATGTCATTGTCCTTTTATGTCACTTCCTGGTTTTGTTTCATTGTTTGCACCTGTGTCTGGTTGATTACTCTGTGTATTTAAGTTTGTGGTTTTCGTGTAGCGGTTGTGGGTTATTGTTAGGAGTTCTCTGGTGTTCGCGGTTGTGGGTTATTGTTAGGAGTTCTCTGGTGTTTGCGGTTCTTGTTCTGATCTTGTGTTCATTCGTATTGCCTGGTTTTTGGACTCTCGCTCTTGTTTGGATTACGTTATTGGATTACCCTTTGGATACCTCTGCCTTGGATTTTGTATATTCGTTCATCGTCTGGTTTGTCTTTTGTCTTTCACTGCTGGTTGCACATGTTGTCGTTCTCTTGTTTTTTACGGTTGATGTCTGTGTTCATTACTTCATTAAATATCCTTTGTTTTAGTTCCGTGTTCCGTTGTTACTTTTGCACAAACACAACCGTCCAGTACTCACCATAACAGAATAACCCACCACATAGACAACAGCAACAGCAGGTTTTTTGCTTTTTGTATTTTTGCGTTTTTGTACAGTTTAGTGTTTTTTGTTCTTTGGTGTTTTGTGCCTTTGGTATATTGTGCCCTTTTGCCTTTTGGAGTTTTTGCTTTCAGTATTTTTTGCCG
>JAZGTI010001397.1:0-45010 GCA_036877585.1 Botia kubotai
AATTAAAAAAGGTTTAAAGTAATGTTTTATATGTTGTATATAGAAAGTTCTCTAAATTACTGCAAGAACATTTTTTAATAACGTTGAGGAGACTTTTAGAGCACATAAGCCAGTGTTCTGAGGATGTTTCCTACTAGCTGGGAAATGGTTCAAAACTGCTACTATGCAGATAATTATCCTCTAATATCCTTTCATTTCATCACAGCAAGCCTTTATTTGCCAAAAAATCCAGATGAAAAATATCTTTTGATTGATTGCATCTTATCTGAGGTTGGCTTACTCACAGACCCACATCTTTATCTGAAACGCAGTGTCATCTAGTTCATCTAGCAGAAAGTCTGTTGAAACAGGACTGAGAAAACTATGAGCTCAGCAAGTCCTGAACCAGAATCAAGATACTGAAGCAGAACTATCCATCATTCACTGCCCTACCAGCCAAGGCTCATTTAGCTGAGTAGACTGTGTTATGCTTAGTAACACAGATCGTAACACTGATCAGAAAAGCCATAACCAGTGTTAAACTGCTGCTTTGCTACTGTAAAGGCTTGGCAATTTAAATGCGTTGTGTGAAAAAGTACTACACGTTTAAAATATGGCAAAGTTACTTTTTTGCTACTTTTTTTAAAGAAATCAAATATTTGAAGCTGCTAATTACAGATACAGTAACCCGAGTTTAAAAGACATTTCAAAACGTTAATATTTTAAACAGTCATTCAGTTATTATTCCATGTATATTTATGAAACCAGGTGTCATACTGATATTTCACGCTGAGTAAAGATGACAGATTTGTTACGCAACAGACATATTATGCAGTTTCAGTTTCCAGAATAATATTTTTAATATTCGATGTTTCATATTTCTTTATTTAAACTGTGATTCCATATAGTACACATATACATTATATACCATGAAGTAAAAGTCATCCATCATTTAGCTTTCAAATACTGCAGTAAGCACTTGGCTCTTTCGTACACACTTTGAACGATAAATAGGGAGACATGAAATGTTGTTTCTCAATCCTTTGGCTGCTTATTGTACAGTGAAGCTGTGTTGATATCTGTCCTGATTACACAATCACACAAAACTGTTTAACAAAGGGTTAACGATCCCTAAAATTGAACCAAACGATCACTCCAAAAGGTGGCAGCAAAACTTCAGTTTTACTGTAACGCTTTAATCTTTTAGCCAGCAGAAACACAAACAGCAGCAGAAAAACAAATGATTATTAATACACATGAGAAGTAATTTAATGCCTTTAAAATATCACCTGCAGATATTTAAGCATTATGAAATGAAAGGTTATGCAATGTTGTCAATACAGTCACTAGATTGCAAAAACAATTTCCTTAATCAGTATTTTTGTCGTGTTTTCCAGTAAAAATATCTAAACCCCCTTAAAACAGATACATTTTACTTGACATGCATAATTGCATAAGATATTAAGATACCAAGACTTTGCTAAACAAATATGTTTATGGTGCTGACTGCAGAGAAAAACAGCTAGTCAAACAGACACTGACTGGATAATTACCTGCCACCTCAGAACCTGTTGACCTATCATGTGGCATATACACAATGAAAAACAGGTAGATGAGTTTGGTTATTTTAGTTGGAAGTGATGATGAGCAGTTGACTGTTGGCCAGTAATATGACAAACTGACATATGCAAACAGAGAAGTTAAACAGACACCCCAGCCAACAACTTTAGTTTGTGAGAATGTTTCCCTGAAGTTTCCATTAGGTAACGAAAATATTTTTAAAACGTTCCACTAAATACCTAAAAATAACAATATATTATATAAAACATTAAAGTTCTGCTAGCGTTACCGTACGAACTTTTTTGATAACTGAGAGAACTTGTAGAGAACATTAGGCAACATTCTGACAACGTTCCCTGTTACCTGGAAAGATTGATAATTGGATTACCAACCTTTGCTATGAAGCAACTTCCTTTACCTTCGACATGTTTACATCTCTGCTCTTGTGACAAGAAAGTTGCATGACTAGTACAGAGACCTTTGACCGAACCAGCTTCGGTCTCCCACAGTTTTAATTGATTTATAGTTCATATCTAAACAGTGATACAGAAATACATCCAAAGCTACAAGCAAAGGCCTGTCCTCCAGTCACAACCCTGCATGTTAACCCCTGATAGAGGCGCGCATGTTATCTTTAGAGTCAGCATTTATTGGATTAAACAAGACTGAGTTACATCCATTTGACTTTTGCCAAAGCATGTGTTTCTAAATTCACTGCTGACAATCTGTACCAGTGAGAAGCCAAAGCTGAAATACAAACTGTACTGGGTGGTTCTGCATGTTTCATACTGGACCATTACACGGTCAACGTAAGGCTGCTGTGTACACATTAGGTTACATTCAAAGAGACCATTTATATTACATACAAACCAGTCAACAGACACACACCAGTCACATATGTAACCCACCTGTGTCACATGATCTTTAATTCACCCCAGGCTCAGTGTAAGTGTGCATGTGAACAGTATGCCAACCTATCACGTATAATGACTCAGAATATGTATCACATATGCAAAAAATACTATCGCTGTCATCTGATTAACTTACACTGGATTTTCACTCTACTATAAAAGAATTATTAAAATGGCAGCAAAATGATTTAAAGTGTGATTTTTCCTCCAGTGTACTGTAACAACAATCCCTCACCGTGTTCGGCTCAAGAAAGGTTGTGTAAAGGTTCGGCTCAAGAACGTGAGAAGACAGGCAGGCAGGATAGAGTGGGATACGGCTGCAGGCAGGGAAATACACGACTGGAAATTAAGTTAACTGCTATGGCAATTCATTTTCACAATTCATAAGCACATGCTTAAAGCAGGTGCACCCCCCCCGAAGACAACATGAACCAATTATCTGACAAGCATTATATCATACAATGATGTCAGCTGATGTTTTAATGAAGTGGGAGTCCCTGTTTCATATGGTACAGACCGCTACAGAACGCTGAGTACATCAGTCTGGGCTTTCACAAACAATCTGCTATTATGACAAAGTGGTTTCAAAATCTAAACTGAAAATGTGAAATAATGGCATAAGTATAATGTTTATATTCTTCTGGCATTGTCCTCTTTTATTCTCCGCACAGACATGTGTCCACCAGCAGAGGGCCACAGTTTCAACTCGTATGACCCCACGCTAACAGTCCTCGAACGCCCTAACATGCCTCAGCCGCATTACACACTCAATAAAGCAATCATAATTCACCTATTCTCTACTAAATTACATTTCTTAAACCTTAGTTAAGAGGTTATTAAGTCACATTACACAATACATTAAATGTAAAGAAATGTTTAAAGCGTTATTAAACAGGCATAACACAGTGTGTTGATAAACTATGGACTACATATATCATATTATACACCACAATTATAAGACTGTCAGATTGCATAGTTCTGAGGACTCCAGCCTTCCACTGCAAGTAACAGTGGTAATATTGTGCTGTGTTTTGTTAAAACTGGAAAAGTTCAGCTAATGGTTCCAAAGATGGAACCAAACCATATTTAGCATGTGTGCTCTCAGAGGTGCTGATATCACAAGAACCTTGGAAGATCTCTGTGGTTTCTGAGAATGTATTGATCGCCACATGATTTTTAGTCTGCTGTGGGTTCACGCTGTGTCAGCGGTTTTCCTCCATCATGTCAAACAACAATCGCATTTACACAACCTTTCGATCTCTTAAAACTGTCAACACCTCTCCTTACCAGAGGAATTTCACAGATACGATAGATCACTGGTTCTCTTCACCTTTATTCTTTCACTAATGATAAAAGAAAGTGTTCGGTATTAATCTGAAGTCAAAAATAATTTAATCTTTATATTTTTTCCACAGTGATACTGGTGTGATACTGGTTCCAGCATTCTCTCTCCTGAGAAGGACAGAAAAACGGAGCAGGACAAACAAGATTTATAAGTATGTTTTGGGACTGAATCACTGGACATGGAACACTGCACACAAGGAGTTTTTGTACCAGCAGCACGCAAAGAGTACGAGCCACGTCAGAATTTAATAGCCTCAAGAAATATGAGCCCGATGAGGGAAAAAAGTGCATTTGTGTTTGATTCTGTGAAACAAACAGGGGAAGTACTGTGGGTTTGCTCTAGCGCTGGGATCCGCCCCTAGCAGCACTGAGGTGCACATGTAACAGAGCATGCTTTTATGCTTCCGTACTCCCATTCTACTTTAGCTCCACCCCAGCTGTGATGTGGAGTCAGACAGTGGCAGCGTAATACGACAGATGGGAGGGGCCTGTTTGTGAACCGCTAAGAGTGGTTCACCAATCAGGGAAATTGCTCCTCCCTCCTGTCCATCCCTCCCCTTTCTCCCCACCCTCCATCACTCCACCTCCTTTCTCCGTTCTGCACAGTATGCACGCACAGGGGCAGGGAAAAGTGCAAGGCAGTGGACAGCGAGAAGAAAAAAAACAGCTTCTGGTTTTTCTTTCAAACACATTCCCGCTGCATCATTACGAGTGAACAGGCGACCCCGCTCATAAAAACCGCCGTTGTGAGTGCACACGCACACACGCTCTCAAACGCACAGTCGAGAAGAATCAACACACAGCAGCCTCTGCCGTGGCACCTGGGACACTTAAACAGAAGTTCACAGAAGGTGATCTTCTTAAGGAGGTGAGAAGTTTACTCTAAAGATCAGAAGCACACACACGTTCTGGTGTGGTGTGTGTGTGTGCTGAGAGCAGGTGGAGGAGAACCTGCCAACACGTTCTCTCCTTTACTCCCTGGTGTGTGTGTGTTTGTAAGGAGCTTCACCTGTCATCGTCCAGATGTCTAACGAGGAGTGCCGTTCACCCATCGGCCTGGACTGCTGCAGCTGCTGTCTGGATCTGGCCAATGGCTGCGAGCCCGAGCCGGGCCGACCCGGTCACACAAGCCTGGGCAGTCCCACTTCAATCAGCCACTTCAGACAGCTGCGAGACCAGCTTCACTTTCAGAATCTAAACACAGATAAGCTGAACAACATCATGAGACAGGACTCGCTGGAGTCGGTGGTTCGAGACCCCTGCTACCTGCTCAATGAAGGCATCTGCAACAGCAACATTGACCAGACCATGCTGTCCATTCTGCTGTTCTTCCACAGGTATGTGAAGAATCACAAAAACACCTGCTCTGGCAAACACACCTTGCTAGGGCCATAAAAATCTTAAAAGTCTCTGCCAGAGCTGTGATTGACCAAAGTTTAAAGTGTCAGGAGCCCTGAGTTTGATGACAGGAACATTCTGTGGTTTTCGTTATGCAACATCTTGTGAGCTCCATTACAAAACCTCCCCAATGATTCATTACTACTGTGACATAAATACCAAGTTATGTGATTTTGTTTCGGCAATACTGCCATTTGTACTTAACCAAGTTAATAGGAGAATTATCAGATGTATCCATTTATTACTCAATGGCGCTTGCGTGCCACAAGCCAAGACCAACAAATGTTATACAATCATAAAAAAACAACCTTGTCATATGGCGAGAAGAACATAATTAAAGACAATGCAAGGGGTTTAAATACAGCCCTTGCTTTGTTATTTAAGAACTAGGTGGCTCTCAGACTCAGCATGGTTCCAGGAATTTGCAGATCGGTATGAAGAACATGCCTTTACGCAAACTTAAGAGGATCTTGTGTCAATCCATCTTAAAACACTACCCACTTCTAAAACACTCCCTTCAGGTCCTATCCAAGATACATTCTAAGAGTCATCTTCTATATATACTGACGCTTGGTTCAGAAAATGCATGATTTTATTTTCAACCAATCAAGTCTCACTCATAGTTGTCATGGTCTTCATAGTTCCGTCAGCTGGTGCAAAACACATATTGACATATAAACTATGGACAATTTAAATACAATGCTGGCATAGTTTTTAATCCCATAGCTAAACTATGCAGCAAACAAATTCCTACCCAGGCAATACATGCGTTTATTAAATTTAGTAGTCAGAGCGGTTTCCAAAACAGCATTTAACGGGAGATCTCATAAACCTACAGCTTCAGTTTGACGGAATGTATACATGATGTTGAACTTTGAAACAAGCTGATGGGCTGTAATACAGTATATTAAAACACCAGAAATGAATTGCAGGCCGTTCGAAACAGATATTTGGCAGTAGAGTCTAATAAGGATCAAGCTTACAGTGTATTTCCACGAAAACATGTTCTTCAAGCAGAACGTAAACACGTATAGACACCAGGATAGTTTTGATAAATCACACAGTGTTTGACATGTTTAGTCTGTAAGAGAATTAGAGTTGAAGCCCACTGGGAAAAACTGCTGAAGCTAGCTGGGTTTAGTACAATAAAGACTAAACTATTAACGAATTGACGCTTGTAGCCTGTTGATAAGAACACATTCCATATGTTGTTATCATAACACAGATTTAAAAAATCTTTGATTTTAGGTTGGCCTCGCAAAGATATATGGGTTAAATATTTATAGCTGGTCTGTCATACTTTGCTCTTTAAGCTGTTATCTTTGACAAGCGTAGTGAAACTGGCTGATAGACATCCAGACATGCCAGCTGTACATGTTAGGTCAGCATTTTCTTTTTTGCTAGAATGTTCAATTCATATCGAAAACATCTATTGTAAATTAAAACAACGATAAAGACCGAAGAAAAGACTACGGCGCGACAGTAATATCACATCATGGAAACAAGACGGTGGTTGCCATAGCAACTCCTCAAGTAACTGTTCTTAAGAACTGTATTCACAGTACTATACAAAACACAGATAAACGAGTATTGAAATGCAATCTCTGCCACACACAGAGTTTACGGGAATGAAAACCGCATTTTGTTATGAATTGCAAATGTCCAGTATACAATATACAAACAATATACTGGAGTGTAAACAGAACTGCACTGACAGTATTTTCGACACTGAAACATTAGTCACACATTACATTTAGAGAGAGCATGTTTCTTAGTAACCAGAAAAAGGTTACTAAAAACATGCGTCTTGACTCCTAAAATCCATGTTTCTTGCATACAGCTGCGGAACCCCTAGCTGTTGCCATGGTTACCTTCAAGTCACCTGTCACAATTTCAAGAGTGACTCCTGTATTCTATACACACAGAGTGATAGTTTAGAGGATTCACTCCTAAATGTGACCGTCACTCCCAAAATGTTGCTGTGTTTGTGAGCCTTCTTTTTTTGCTTCCCAAGAGAGTTGTTCTTTAGCAGGTAACATTTTACCATGTGATATAATATACATGCTACCCAAACTGTCTTGTGAATGAACACACCAGTTAATTCAGTGTGCCAGTTAATATTTTATCTGCTTTATCAGGGTGTCCTCGTTTTATACGTGGCACTGAAAAGTTACAGTTTACATAATAACTTTTCATAACGAGCAAAGTGATGTAAACAGAGGTTTGCATGCGACCCGTCGCCCAAAGAGACTTCGCAGTTTCAGTTACCAAATACACACGTTTCAATAGCTCTCTGTACTAATACCATCAAATAGCCATTGTTTGATTGCACACTGGCTGGTTCTTGCATTCCACGACTGGAAAGGGAATTCAGTTTTGTGTTGGAACACTCTCTGTGTACGATAACGTACTTCCGGTGTGCACATTTGAAATATTGACATTCAGGTGATGATGGGATGATTTTTTTCTTCCTTTCTGACCTTGTATTTCATATTTCACACTTCTCCGTTCTTTACACACTGTATACTGACTGTTTCACACAAAGGTCCTTGATGTCTGGACAAAGGAACATGGTGTTATTGATACAACAATGATAAAGAAGGTGTGTCTGGCTAACAGAATTCAGGACACAAAGTAACGGTGGGCTTGCCAACATTGCGTCCACCAAACTCGTTGACATGCTGCTGAAGCGTCAGTCTATTTACTTAATATGAAAACTCGCAATCCACATTTCCAGGCATGCCGAGGCATAGATCCAAACATGCTGTGGATGAACAATGGATGATCATTTTGCAATAGAGTATATTTTTAAAAAGAATCTTCAGGATTTTACGCTTCTGATGCGTGATACAGATATTTGAAAACACAAAATATCTAAGGGTTAAACACAGAAAGGTGTGCTTCTGATGCTTGGCGCATGAGAATGACACCCAAAATCTATGTACAAAAGCGGGCTATGAGAAATTTGCTAAAGTGTACCCACTCCTCCCAAATGTAATTTAAAGAGAAAACTCTACCATCCCTATTGGCTAAAGTTTTTTGTAGTTGACGTGTGTGAATTGACATTAAGCCAATTAAAAAGCAACCCACCAGTATTAACCAACCCCATCGTTCAAACATCTCTCCCAACTGACCAATCAAAATCCACCAACAAACAAAACCCCAAATCAGAACTGTTCGTCCTTAAGCATAATCCCAAGTGTGAGTTTTTGGCTGCTGCTTTGAGATTCTTTTTGCAAGAATACTGAATGTCTCTTTCAGTTAAAGCTTAAACTCAAGCATGCATGACTGAATTGGATCTAAATGCAGCCGTACACGTAACAAGCAGAATCAAGCATCTGGTCACACACGCCGTCTCCAGCCAGACTGGAAGAGGGAGTCACTTCTGCTAATAAAAGGCATTCAGCACATCACATGTGGAACGAGAGAGGTTTGCATAAGGCCATAATAAGCTAATGCTCGCCACATGAGCGTTTGGGAACCGGGTATGCTTTTTTTAATGTGTGTTCTTTCTCAAGAAGTTTCCCAAGAAGACTTGTTGGAGCAGAGACCTAAGCAACCCAGATCAATATGAATGCTTCTTATATGCCAAAAAATACTCGCTGACAATTAACCTCTGTGTGCAGCCAAGTTCTACAATACCTCGCATAGAGGACAAAAAAGTTCTGGACGAATGCAACCATATTTTCATAGATCCTCCTAAAGCCTGCTGGATATTTTCCGGAAGGCAACATGTAGCAGACTGTTACATAGAAGTCCCGGGGTCATGAGGGTTCCTGTGGTTTTGGCTGAGTGGTCTTCCTTTTAAAGTTGTTTTGAGAAAGTCAGGCTGATTGTGCAGCATACGGGTGAAGAAATCAAGGCTTTGAGGAGCCCCAGGTTTGGATGCTCCGAGCATGATTCCCATCTGCCTTCAGCTCTCAGTGGCCTCACAAGTCTATTTATTTGACATGGTCATCACTATAAAACATCTACATACATTACACCACAATCTGAAGTCATACTTACCGCTCCCAGCTGTGTCAACACGAGAGGGGAATGCTCCTGTTAATGTAGCTTCATAGGCAAACAAGCACAGACAATGTGGAAAATGACATTTGATTGTGATGCTTTGATATAATTGATTTTTGTACAGCTCACCCTACATTTTAAAACAAGCATTAAAACCGCTGTTTTTAATTAGGCGTGCATACTAATAAGGGCAGTGAATAGCAAACCGCAGTAAATGCATGCCACCCAGAGGCATGCATCGTGTTCCATCAATGTTCCCTGTCATACACATAAAACCTAATAATGTGATAATGTCTCCGCTAATTATCCGAATGAGATGCGGCCTTTTGATGCAGCACATGCGATGCATACAATTCTGTGGCGGCCTGGAAATTAAAGCTACATTCGGCTCACGCTGTGAGAACAAGTCATTTGCATCAATGCTTCTGATCTGAGCTCAGTTCTTAACACAAGATGTCTGTATTAAATCCACAGCCAGTGGATGGAACGTTGTTATAAAACGCAACAGGTGGATCCCGTTTCATAATGGCTTAACAGGTCAATTGTCTTCATGGCAAAGGCTTGTTCAGTAATTTACTTGTCATAGTTAGACAAACACACACAGAGGTGTATAATATCCATTTAATTGACTGGTTGAATAGCACCATTGTAGTGAGAGGGACGGTGGACAGTTGGCGGTGAGCCAGAGGCAGGGGGCCAGCCCGGGCTTTGTTGTCTGGGATAAGGTGCTTCTGTTCCCAGAGGCTGGGTTCAGGGTTCTGACAGACACTGTCTACAAGCCCACCCAACACTGGCATTCACTGAGCCCTGCAGTCATGCTATAGCCACAACACAAACATGGTTATTGAGGGCACCGGAGGGCCTCGGAGTCCATGACCGGGGACAAGGGGCTACATGTTGAAACAGGCTAAATAAAAAGATACTGTGCTGTTATATAATGTACCAGATAATTACACTGAGAATCACATGGTCACAATGGGGGGCTCCACTGACAATTCACGTTGGTGCCCTAAGTGAGATTCCAGCTGGCTGGGAACATTCTCAGACCACTATCTAATGTTCTCTTAAAAGTTGTCAAAAACGTTTTAGCAGTAACGTTAGCAGAATGCTTTATTTGTATTATATATTATATAGCAAAAATGCTGTTCTTAAGTTGTTAGTGGAAAGTTTTAAAAAATGTTGTAGGGTTAAAAAAAGTTGAAGAATACAACATCTAAACTAGACATTCTAAACGTTCCTAGAACATCATATGTAACATTTTTAAAACTTTTTTTACTTAATTGAAATGTTAGATAGGACACACAAAACACAAGGTGATGACAGATAACACTCATGTTGTGGAGTATGGCAGCCCGAAATATTAGTGTAGGGGTAAGATGAATAAATTTGCCTTAGTAGCTTATGAAATAGCCTCATGGGGTCATGGTTTGTTGACTTATTAAAGCTCTTTCTTGGCTTCAGTTGTGTTTACCTCGGGGTGAAGGGAAAGTCTGATCATGTTGAAGTGGCTGCCAAGATAGACATAATCGCATTCGACTGCAGACATGCAGGACTGCATCTGTATCCTTAATTTCCCCCCAGGCCAGTTTAATTGAATCTACGGCAGACGGAATCTTCATTGTGAAAAGGGAGACCGTTATTTCATGTGATCTTGCTCTATTATGGCAAATTCAGTGTTTGGGAAAATGATGACAAACAATTACATTCTTTGGCTGACTAATCCAGAAAATCAATGATCCACCATCTCTGAAAGATCTGTGGCTAGAGTGACTCCGATCTCATCCAGAAGGTTCATTTTCATAACATCAAAGGGCATTGTTGGTACCTGTCTTGGAGTGAAATCTGTTAACAATGCTTTGAAACCTTGCACAATGCCTCGCAAAGAACCCCGGGCCTCTGGTTTTCCAATCAAAGGAATAGGTCACCCTGCCAAAAAAACAAAAATTATGTAATTGTTAATTCATCCTCCATTTTCTTTCTTCTTTCATGGTGCTTTTGGTTTATATAGGTCATATAGGTTTGGTAGTGACACAATTTCAGTATCTGGATAAACCATTCCTTTAGCAGGACATTATGCGTATCAGATGAGAAAGACTGAATGGGTGAGATTAAAGAGAACTGTTGTATACATACTGTGTGTTTATTAAAAAATGAAGGGTGATTCATTAATACATTCCTCTGATGATTGTCTTGTTGGTTTATAAGCGGTTTCATTGGGAATGATGCGGCTGGTATGAGTTGATTATAGGTTTATAGAGAGGTCAGCACTGCAGTGAGGCGTTTGCCCTTATTGTCTTAGCCGTTCACACCCTGACAATGACATCCATTAAGATAATGAGAGAACCTGTCAGCAGCCGTCTGTCCTCTTCAGCATTTGCCCTTGTTATATCAGCAGCTAGGAGCCCGCGTGGGCTGACTCACCAATCTGAATTTTTGCACCACTGGTATTAAACCAGACTCAACACGATACAGCAACCCGCTACAGGACAGTTAGCCCCACCCACTTTTAAAGCCCATTGGCCCACAATCTCACTGCACATATCAAATATGTTCCGATTCGACACGTTCCGATTAGTGTGCCAATTTTCAATTTGGTGTTGGAAATATACAGAGTCGTGCCCATTTGAGAAATTGTGGGCCATTAACAGTGGCTCAACCTTAGTGGTCAACACAATGGTAATTGTAAACAAGGGGACAAACATTTTTGGAACAGTGAGTTTTTGAGGACCAAGATCAAATCAAGACACACACAAATCACAATGGCAAAAACTGCTTGCTACCCAGAACATTAAAACAGTCAAATAAATAATTGCTCTGAGTAACACTAATAATTATAATAGTTCAAATTGACAAATACAAATAAAACAAATCATTGCAAAGGCAGAAATGAAGTTAGATGTAATGGAGCTTAATGATTAAGCTGCCCTAATTATTACAAAGATTACACACGAACACACACACACACACACACACTTAATTCTATGCCTTATGGGGACTTTCCACAGACATAAAGATCTTTTAAACTGTACACACTGTATATTCTTTCCCCTAAACGTCACCCTAAACCCAACCCTCACAGAGACCTTTCTGTCATTTTATATTTTACAAACATGCACCATTTAGTATGTTTCATAATCAGTTTCCCTCATGAGGACCGCTGGCTTGTCCCCACAATGTAGGTGTGTGTGACTTGTGTTCCCCACAGTGGTAGAAAAACATGTACACATACACAAGAAAGATGCATCAGGTGCACATTGGACATATATCCACTGCACAAGCTTATTTTTACACAGTTAATTCTATTTAATTCCAGTATGGTTAAAGATACCATACTGGTCTGCAGCTGACCAATCAGACTTGTGTTTTCCATGGCACATGTCCATAAGATTAACCCTGACAAGCCGTGGCTCATCGTGGGTTTGGCTAGTCTGGAACATTCTGTCCTCCTAAACAACTGTTTAGTAGATGAATCAGCCTGCTATTACAGCTCAGAGGAGCTTCTCCATATGATACAGCATCTAAACACAATCTCACAGTATTCATATACAAAGTTTGGAAACTTCTGCACGCATGTTGTTGGGCATGTGCATGGTACAGCACTGCAAAATATGTTTGGCGTGCAGCTAAGCAGTGACCAATTTTCTATCCAAAACAGCCCTTCCACAGTGAGTAAACAACTCTCCACTTTGGTTTGTTGGACTTGGAAGGTTAATTATAGAATCTTGGTTTCTTAAAACCCCAGTCTCATGCAACAGAATTAAGACCATATTTTAACATTTAAAAGTTCTGAGATGGTTTTGTGGCACATGAAGTTGCCACACATTGCCGCTTTGGTTGAAAATAACATATTGCAATACACTTATGATCTTTTAAATCAACCAGATAACGCTTGTGTAATGCTCCTATTACGTTTCACATTCATGCTGGATATAAACTGAGCAATATAAAGCGAAGCAATTATCTCCGCAGATAAAGTTTATGTTTATGTTTTCAAATTAGGAGTCATGGCTATGGTATGGATGCCACCCGCATTAACTTTGATTATACTGATAACGTATATGGAGCGCTTTTGTTGCGACAACACAAAAACATTGCTTTCCAGAACCAAAAGAAGTGTATTTTCCCAAGCCCAAAGACGCATGTAACCTATTATACAGGTCAGGTTTCAACCGAGTATTTATGGGAAGAGTTGTTGACTCAGGTAACAGGTAAACACCGCTAAGGCTAAACAATTATGACTTAAAAGCTTTGTTTTGTGAGGTTTATGGCGCAATGTCTTCAATTCATCTAGAGAAGAAGAGAAACAAAGCGCTGAAAACACTACGATTTATCACGTTAGCTTCTTCAGAAACTCACTTTGAGACCATATTTGCATGAATAACTGAAGGTGGTTCTTAGGTAAACTTCCTCTCTCTTATTGGAAACATTCGAGATGTTCTGGAAACACTTTATAGTGCTGCTTTGCCAAAATCCCTCCTCAACGTGTCTATGCCAGTAGCTTTGCTCTGTCTTTTTATTCAAATTGGCTCCAACACTCATTTTGCAATGACAACCCAGTTTAGCCCTGGGTTTCTCGTAAATCAGATGAGATCGCTCAAGTTTGTAAACAAGAATAAGTGATATTAATTACTCTTTTCGAAGTCTTTATTGTGGGAGCTCGGATGATCTTCGTTGGACATCGAGTGCTAATAAAACATCGTTTGCGATAGATTGATGGCTCCTGCTCGACGCCGCCGTTGTCGGCGTTTGCCATGTTAAAGTTGCATGACTAGCCGTGCATGTTAAGTTAGACTAGCCATCTTGTGTTGCGCTAATTGCCAGTGCCATTTACCAGGTTTGCGGTAACATTCTTTCCACTGAGATGTCATGGAGCGAGTCAACTTCAGGCACTGGTCTGCTGTTAGCATGCGAACAAATGCAAACAGAAAAATAAGTAAACAGAACAGTGAACTTAGGCTCATGTAACTTCCAAATCCCTGCCAAGAAATCAAAGAGACAGAGGGGACTGGAATGTGAAACATGCTGCTCTCAGCTCTGTCCAAAGGGGCAATTCGGGTTCTTATTGGACTTCAACTACAGAGCTGTGGCCCAAATTTGCGATCTCCCAGGACCCACAATTCATGATGTGTCACTTGCCAGAGATCTGGGCAGCTCATACGACAGATAACAGCAAAGAATGTTCTAGTCTTCACATAAGCTCTCAAACAACCTACCAGACCTTTGGTTTTCTGTGGCTTAGGAAAATGACAATGGGAAAATGTCAAAGTAAGTTCAAGTCCTCACTAAGGAACTGTTTAAAGCGTATGGCTGGATCTTATATAGTATACAGTTTAGAAAGTTCCTGTTGTGGTTTCTAGTTCCTGTAGCTCAGCTAGTAAAACAAGGCACTTACAACATCGAGGTCATGAATTTGAATCAGTACAGTAACAACTTCAATGCACTGCATGTCACTATATACTGTATAACAATTCCCAGCAGATTAATAATAAAAACATAAGCATATGCTCATACGTTGAGTGTTATTTTTAAAGGAAAACTGGTAACACTGCATATACATGTATGTGTTTTTATGCAAGTTGTCTGATGTTACATACAATTAAATGACTGGTTTTCATTTAGTTGTATTAAACACAATGGCAGTTCACACACACACAATGTTTTTGCATTGAAACAAACCAAATGATGGATTGTCATGGCGAGACGCACTCATAGCTGTTTATCCTTCGCTGCGTGAAAAACAAGCGTGCTTATGTAAGTCTGACATGCACTTCTGTGGAAAATTTGCACTCCAGATAGACGGACTTTTTTCCACCAGCTACCTCATCAGACCACACCTGACAGTGAAAACAGACTTGTATGAGAAAAATGGCTGTGCTTGCTTGCTTGGCGTATTTTGAAAGCCGATTCACTGAGCTGCAGTGTAGCTATAATGTGAACAGAGCAATTATGTTTTCAAGAAACTCAATCAAGAAATAAATCCAAATTTTGGCATTCTCAGAATCGATGCTAGTTTCAAACAACTGTAAATGATGTTAGCAACAACAACAACAATATTAATTTGAACTAATTTAAAGATTCTTAAAGAAAAATAAAGATTTCTTTAGAAATGCGAGACAATGTTAGTGGGGCTTTCCCATGCATAGTTCTCTGTCAAGTAGGAAGGGTGCTGTGGATGGTTGCCAGGGTGTTTCTACATTGTAACTAGAGTTTTCTGGAGGGTTTCTAACTGTCCCTTGTCAAAAGAACTCTCTCTGAAGCCTCTACATATTCCAGATACGACTTGAGTGTTTTATGCAAGCTGTTTTATCCTCTGCAAGGCCAAAATAATCCCTTAAAGAACAGTAAGTGATGTACCTATATTAATAATTGGTTATATTAACTCTCATATTATCATCAGGCAAATGGCATAAAACTTATTGATCAATATCTCGTTATGAATTTCAATTAATCTACAGCCTCATATGCACAATATTTACTTCTCCAGTATTAGAGCAAATGTCTGTTACAGACATTCAAAGCACATTGAAATTCAAGATGATGTTATCTTTCAGGTTTCTAAATGTGTTGCCATGGTCACCTGGAGGACCATGGGTGAAAGCCCATCCGAGCTTTTGTTCCCCTCAATTAGTATTCTAGAATAAGTTCCTTCCTTTCCACGTCCTGGCCAAGAGCAGCTAGTGAAGGGTCAGTGTGCAGAACAGATTAAAGATTTGAAGTGTGTGCCATAAGCTGATCTAGATATAAGAGGCTAATGATTTTCCATATGTCAGCATTTACACTCATGTCATGAGACAGCTTCATAAGAGGATAAAGGTGGAATTAATTCGTGCGTATTTACAAAATGGCACGCAAAAAAAAACCCATTTAATTATGCATATTAATTTGAGGAAATAAATCGGCCTTGTTTTGCATACTGCCACCTTGTTTTTTTCACCAAAAGGCGCTGAAGGTAATTGTGTTTGGAGTCGTTTACCTAAAGAACTGGGAGTACTGCCAAGTCCACTATCAGAGGAAACAGTGCAGAACAACAGCTGTGAAACACCCTCCCACCCTCTTTCTCTTCCTCATTTTTTATTTCCCTGTTTCAGTGCACTCTCCGGCTCTCTCATAGCCATTCAGATCTGAGAGACACAGGACATCCCCCGGATAAACTTTACTTGTGATTTCATCATGCGCCTGTTGAAATCTTGACAAATTATCTAATGGCACGATTCGGAACAGAAACACTTTTGCGTTGCCCACTTCAGACTGTCAAAGATGTGTCGTGGGGACTGGTTAAAGGGATAGTACCCCCACAAAGAAAATCAAAATTTCCTTCATGGAACAAAAGTGGAGATCTTTGATGAACGAATTTAAGTCCTAAATTTTGTGGCAAAGAATATTCATTTCCTTTCCTTTTGATATGCGATCACTTGTTCCTTTTGATATGCGACGAGGAGCTGAAAAGTGGTCAGCTTTTGTCTTCCATGCCAGTCTTTATCACAGAGTGTCTAATAATAGGGTCAGAACTGACCAGCTTCCTTGTTGTCCTCATGTGGGGGTCACGTAGAGTCTCATCCTGTGGTCTGTTTACTTAGGCAGGATTTCTAAGACCCTCCTGGTTACCATGTTTATGTCACTGAGCTGTTTGAAGTGAGCTACTCACAGAGTCTGTCCTCAGAGCCCCCGGCCCCCCACAATCCAAAAAAACAACAACAGGAGATTAATGTTATCTAAGGGGGCGAAGGCCAGTAAAGAGAGTTCAATATAGCAATGGAACATGCAATGCCACGCTGGTCAGAGCAGTTAACCAACTAACAATTTTAAGACGATTGTAAGAACGTTTCCCTAATGTTGTCATTAAGTAACAAAATCGATATTTTGAAAGTTCTAGGAATGTTCAAAACGTGCCGTTTTAAAACAATCTATACATAAATATATGTATGAACAATTTTTAAGACAGTGAGAGGACTTTTAGAGAACGTTAGATAATGTTCTGACAACATTCCTTTTTAGCTGGGGAGCGCCCCTCAGCCCCCTCATAGTCAGAAAATAGAAGATTAATGCTATCTGAGGTGGCGTAGGGCAGGGAAGAGAGATAAATCTAGCGGTGAAACGTGCGATGCCACACCGGTCAGAGCAGCTCAATGACACTTCTCACAGGGTGTAAGGTAA
The DNA here is from genome assembly GCA_036877585.1 of Botia kubotai. NCBI lineage: Eukaryota > Metazoa > Chordata > Actinopteri > Cypriniformes > Botiidae > Botia > Botia kubotai. The sequence continues at coordinate 17,358 of JAZGTI010001397.1, forward strand.
ACAAAAGCTATCAAGGTAAAAGTGACTCACCATGCTAAAACACGGCAAGCACTGTCAATGTCACACCAAACATAACACCTTGACTCATGCCACACATAGCGCAGACAACAGGCAAACACTTGCAGACATGCAAAGCACGAAGGAGGGAGGGGCAGAGGCAAAACAGAGCATGTACTGCAGACGGTATGAGCTTAGTATGTAGACAATTGGTAAAGAGCGCCTGACCTTCAATTTTGGCACGGATTGTGCAACCCACGACAAAAGGAATGCTTTCTAGGGCAGGTAAAGGTGTATGAGCACATTTCTGAAATAACAGCTAAATTGCACTCTGTTATCCGAGCGGAGGTCCCGTCTGTGTCATTGTATAGCTTTAATTGTATAGTCCTGGAGGACTCGTGCTGTGTTTTTGCCCTGTGGTGGGGCTGATATGCGTGCACGGGTAAACAACTGCCAAGTCATACCACGCTATGAGAAAATCTAGCTATGCTGACGGTCACAGCTAATGTTGAGGATATTTGGTAATGCCTTTAAAAATATCCTGAAACAGAACATGCTGTTAAGGTTTCTTCAGCTGATGTTTTGAAACTAATGCTGCACTTCTGCATTGCGCAGGGTGTGGCAGCCTCGCAACGCTCGCCGTTACATAAAACCACGTCTGCATATCTGGAAATAATGAAGGAAAATGTGGTATTATAGAAAACAAACAAGAGCCGTGCAGATTTTCTTTTATAAAGACGGGAAGTTTTGATATTATACTGACATCTGATGGCATTTGATGGCAACAAGACTTTTAAGGCATTTTAGCTGTAGAAAATAAAAAAAACGTCCAATCACAAACTAGGAAAAAATGTTAATAAACAAGCTTTCATTATGCAACCGTGAAAGGTGACTAACAGGGAGGCGGAAAATGAAGAAAAAACAGTGGGTGCAAAAACGGCACGCTCGCTTGTGTCATTTTAATTTGCATTAGACTGAGAAAGGCTCTTCGCCGACTAAAACATCTTACAGTGATTACAAACTCTAAACAATGTCCTGAAAGACAGATTCTCAATGGCATCGGTTCTGTTTTGAATACTGTATGCAGAACAGAGTAAATCTGTGGCACACATATGTGCTCTTTCAACACTCTGTTTTGCCCACAGTTCATGTCATTATTTATGTTAGATTATCTGGGATCATCTGAGTTCAGACGACCTTATATCATAAAGTACCGTATGGTCACCTCCCATGACTTCTCTGAGCATAGCGTGTTTCTGGAGGGATGGCTAAGTGCCAGCATATCACCATATTTTGGAGAACTTTCTCAAGTCTGACTAGGCTTCTAGATTGTTTTAGAGATATCCACTGACAGTTTGTTGGCTCAAATGCAGCCTACGTGTAAAAATCCTGTAGATCAGATACCGACATCTCTGCTGTGTTCAGCTGTCTGATTCTGATCTCAGCTTTTACGTCACTGCTTTAGCTACCTGCACTTGTATCGTCTTTCACTTCATACCTTTAAACGATTAAATCCTTTTGTGTCGAGGAGATTAAGGCAGTACAATGCCGGAGATAACACATTTGCAATCAACAGGTGTAATTGGCCGAATGTGTACACAACCGCAAAACATGAGCACGTAAACACGCTTTTATTGCAGTTATGGCTCGGGGTCAACGGGGTCGCCCCATTTCTGGGAAATTTCATGAGCCACGATCCGTTCATGACAGAGATGGAGAAACGAGGCTGGGGAAGCGCGTTTTGATAAATAACCATCAAATTAAAGGCAGAGCGGCGCAGGTGCTGTAAATCTTCTGTCTGGCAGTCAGCTCTGTCTTTTACGCAGCATATGGAGCTCATCCTCTCTCGGTCGCCTCTGACTGCACATACGCCGAGGGCCACAGAAACTGTGGCTCATTTCATCCTCGCTGTTCGTGTATAGCCTGAAATGCATGCGTGTGTACTGTCAACATGCGCGGAGATAACAGTCTACTTTTTGACCTTTGCCTCTGTTCCTTCGAGTTATTTAGACATCATTGTTTGCTTAAAGGTTTATGGTTCAATTGTGTCAAAGGCAGTGTGTCTGTGTTGTCTTTGGAAAGCGTCCGACGACAGCAGCATGAGATTTAAAACGCAAATTCTTTTGATGCAATTATACAGAGCAAGAAAGCCAATGCTTGATTTTTCTTCTATGTTTTACAATTGGACAATTAGTTCTCACTAAAGTAAATGGATTTTATGAACACAGATAAGCGAATTGCGAGCGGAGAGTTGATCTATGGCGCTCTTTTATCACAATAATTACACTGACCGCAAAGCATAAGTGAATCGTAAAAAGAGATTCATAAGCACCGAAATGATGCATTACGGTAAATAGACTTACTCTCACTTTCTAGGCTCACTTTCACTAGCCCCACAGAAAACAAACAGGCACTTCTCCAAATGAAAGACATTGAACCGCACCTGATCAAATACATTAGTCCCACTGCACACACTCATATTTTGTTTTCAATTAAGATGAGATGCACTAATGAATGAGTTTAGCAGGAGGCACGTTGCCAAGCTCCGAAATTGCTTAGCACGTTGTGTTGATGCCAGCTGATCTGCACTGGAGCGGATGCACCGATCGAGCTCTGACATCAGAGGCCTGATGCTCCGCCCCTCTCCTGGCATGTCCACTTATCTACTGAAGCCAGAGCACTGGGGCTCTGCGCATACTGCTGCCGCTTTGAAGCCAGGAAACGACATGCTGGCCAGAGAGTGTCTCGGTGGCTCACGTCAGACCCCCTAAAGTCAAAAGTGCCAAAAAAAGAGACACTTTCCACTGCGTTATGATGGCCGCAAAATAAACACTGACAGGTGTTCAGGAATCAGATGTCAACCCCACCTTGTATTATCCTGAAGGGGTTAATTCTGTGTTAAAAACCAGCTGACTGTATATTAAACTACTGTATAATATATATATATATATATATATATATATATACACACACACACACACACATATATATATATATGTATATTAAACTGTATATTAAACTTAATAATGTAATACATACAAATGCAAATAAATATGCTATGAGAAAAATGGAACTAGCATAATGCAAAAAATGGCTGTCATGGACAACCAAATATAAAGTTTAGCAGCCATTACACAAACATATCTGATATCAGAACATTCTGGTTGACCAATCAGAATAGAGAATTTCAGAGAACCTGAGAATAAATTTTTTATGATCGCACAGCATTTGGGGAAATTCTGCACTGGCAATGACCGAATGTACTGCCCACAGATGTTTACGCAAGCCTGCCGTGACACGCAAGGCCCACTTTCTCAGGGAAAAAAACTCTTCCTCTTTGTGGAGCTCATGGGAGGTCACAGCCGAATGAAAAGCATCGATTAGTATGACCTGCAAGCAGCCGTGCATAAGTGAAGCCCTCTGACACTTCTCAGCAGAAAACAATGTATTATTAATTACGAGTGTGTGTATCAGTACGGCCACATCTGGAACGATCAGTTTCCTGTCTGCACAGCAGGACCGCTTCACCACAGGAATTATGGGTACATATCGTACAGAGCTCTTCAATACTCAGATCTTGCACCATATACAGACTCACTTTAGATTTTCTTGCAGTACCAATTTGTAAGAACCTACAGAAAAATTAGACTTATCAATTTTAAAGATGGAGACACGGCTCAGTTCACTAATGTGTGCATAGACCATAATGGATGTTTGAAAACGGAGTGTGGTACTAATGATAATTATGGTAGTAATGATAATTATGGTACAATTTATGTTATCAGAAGGTTTCTGCCTTTTGTTGCTCTGACAGACTAATTAGAGCAATTTGATATACAGTAATTGCACACGCTGTGCTGAAGAGCCATTTTTGTTGGAGTGAAGATTATATTCACATGAAGCCTCTCTGCTTTAGCTTACTCTGAGCTGAGCTGAGATCCTGCCACGCTTTGTACAGAGGACAGAATTTCCCTGAATATCATTTAATTTCTTTACTACGAATGGAACGCTGCTTGTACTGCTCATTTGCATGTGCTGCTGTTTTAGCACACAATTCACTTAAGTAATTATGCAAATCAGATAACGCTGCAAACCCGCCCACAAAATTAGTGCTGAATGCAATTTGCACAGCACAATTACCCACTGTGCAGGTCGGATATGAATGTTAGGCTGCAGAGATTACATGAAATAGAGGACTAAATGAAATAGTTTTGACATCCATATATCTAATACAGAAAAAATATCCATTTGTTAAACTCACTCTCGCTTCTAATTATAATGCTACTGTTTGCATTTCAGCGTTGACTTAAATACAAATCAAGTCTCTGGATCAGTACATCACATAGACTGTTTACTTACTGTACTATTTAAAGATTACGCTAAATAACTTGAGCATAATTTAATCACTATTCATTAGCTAATATTTCCCCCATCTCCTGTTGGTCAGTCAGAGAGATAGTCCCATCCCAAACGCATGCCATTGGTCGAGATAATGACGCTGTATCAGGCTGAACGAACTGCATGGGTAGCATTACACCTGAGAGTCCTGTACAACTGCATTCAAAGCCAATCAAATTCATGGTACTGAATGATAAGATGATAAGGGTTACTTTTCAGGCAGTAAACCCTAGTATGGGATTATGCAACTCGTATCTCCACCAATACTTCACTGATCCAGGATCTGCACAGATGGGTGGATTTGGTAGTATGATAAATCTCTAAATATACAACAGATGTCCAGCAGGAAGAGGGCATTAAATGTCCAAGACAGCCTCGTGTGGCTAACTCAGTGCATTACAGGGGACGTTTCTGTCCTCATCAGACTCATTCACCACTGCAGCCTCCAGGCAGAGGCAGTCCACTGGAAACTGGGTAACCACAGATATGTTTATATAACCCATAAGCACTGCTTACAGTGGTCTAAAGTTGGGTCTTGCCTGGACAGATGTCAAAGCAACACCGAGTGTCGGATCGGCGACACACCTGGGCCGTAAAGGTACAAACACCTGCTAAAACATACTGTATGATTAGAGGTGGTTTTATAACCTTTTAAACAGAGGCTTACATAAGACGCTCCAGAATGAACTATGATAATAGTGCTATTGATAAGCTGACCGATCGTAATTGCTCAGCCAGCCACTGCACGAAACGGCAAACTCTTGAGTGAAATTACATGAGTGGACAATATAAAGACCTTTCTCTGTGTCACATTTTTCTTGTTTCATTGCATGTTAATGGGAACGTGCAAACATGAGCGTTGCACGCACACAGCAGTGAAACCAAAGCCAGCTCAAACTGGATTCCAAACAAGGCATGTTTACTATAAGCACTCAACATATAACAAAAACACAATAAAACGTGTTGCAGGGGAACTGTACGTGTCCTGTTTTGTATCTGTGTAGCCTAAATTCCTGTTCTGTTGGCAGTTTAGGGTACGATGACGTGTCATTTTACCTAATGCTTCCTACGCAGGCCAAGCATTTCTGTGCAATGCATCAAAAGCTATCCTGGCATGACACAGTTTGGGTGGAAAAAAAAAATCATTTCTTGTCTCGTCTCTTGGCAACAAAACCATGAGCATTTTCCTATAGACTGACCTGAATTATGTTTATCCAGCTAAAACCATGACCAAGACACAATCCAACTAGACATTTACTACCTATTTACTGGATTAAAGCATTGTTTTCTAAGCTCTGGTTTTACATAACCCTACATGGACATCTCCTGTACCAACATGTTTACACTAAATCTCTCTAGTCTGACACAGAACAAAGCTGTCTGTCGCTCATGTTACAGGCATGAACCTTGAAACATGTCTTTTCTCTTCAAACAAAAGCGTAATTGTACTATAAAGAATATTTTCCATGAAAGGTTATGGAATTTTAGGATAGGTGGTTTGTTATTTTTCCAGAGTCATCTGAGGTACACACAGTATGTTTGGAAATTCCAGATTGCAACAGGTTCCACAATGTGGGTTTATAGCATTGGCATTTTATTGCTCATTTTAAATCTGTCATCCTCTGAGGACTTTCATAAAAGTTCCCATCATTGCACTAACCGATCACAAATTTCAGTTCATGGGTATGCAAATTCATCTTCATGGGAATTCTGGGTATTTTCTTCATATTCCTGCCAGATAGACATAGAATTAGAGGAGAAAAAACGGAAAGCATCCCTGTACGTTGATCTCCCTCCCATCCAGCTAGGAGAATGTGCCACTTCATGAACGCCATTCACACTGCTGGGATTGTAAAGCCAGATAAAACCCACAATCTTTGGGTGCGTCTGCAATTAAGCGATTGTCTGGTGGATTCCACCTGCCCAGAACAACGGCCATGAGTTTATCACCTCTCTACTCACCTAATCTGTTTAAGAGGAGGGACAGGCGGTAAGTGCAAGAATGATGGAGTCGGGTGAGTGTATTATCACTGCTGACAGCTGATGGATTAATACTGTAGGTGTGTAGTGAGAGTAAGTAAAGTTAGTAGTCTTGTTTAACCACTCAAACAGACAGATGGGCGAATACTGCCGGTCTTGTTCTGCAAGGTGTGAAAATCGTTAGTTCGGCGCATCGCGTTACAGCGTTCATCATCTATTAAAAACAGTTATGGATAGTCTATGCAAGACTTGCATGACTTGGTTTTTAGTCATTTCCATGGATACAGAAGTTGATAGTATAGACATGGGTTATTTGCATATTTTGATCGATATGGTGAGTCGTTTTCCTGTTCGAAACCTCTAACCGTATTTCAGTGCAAAAGAGAAATCATTTGCTAACCTAATAAACAGCAGCTATTCACAGAATGCAAACACAACTGTTTGAATATGTATATGCATTCCGCACATTCTTTCGTAGTAATTGTCGCCGTTCTCGCATTCCTGCAACTTATTAAGAAGAGTTTGGTTCTGGTTCAGGTGTGGCATTCACATAGTCATGAGAACTAAATCAGTAGTAATGTTTTCAAACCGCAAGTTATTAAATAAACTTTTTTTTGCGTGGCTTTAGTACAAGAGATCTTGTTACATAAGGGGCTTCGGGGAAATAATTAGTGCTGCTTCTGTATTTAACATCATAATACGCACATTGAGACCAGTCTTCCAAATTGTCAACCGTGTACAGTAACAGTGTAAAGCATTTGTTTATTAGAGTGAGTCTGGGACATCTCCACCCTTGCTATGGTGACAGAAGGAGACATCATGTACCATGGCACATCTGTGTTTACTGTGATGTGCAGGGCTTTGTTAGGAGTGGCTGCTGAATGGAGCATTTGTTTGCTCATCTCAACGCATCACAACAACGTCGATGACATTTAATTACATATTTCTAAAACCGAACAGGTTTAAAATACGCTAATTTAATTGTCGTTCCTAATTTCCCTAGAATGTAAGGTATGCAGCTCTCTGTCTGTGATAAGAGGCTGACAGTCCGGTTTTTGCCATTTGACGTTTTGGCACGACACATGTTTATCATGTATGAGAACAACATTCAGCCACATAGAGAGTAATAGAGAATTACTTTTGACTGGTTCTAGAGGACAGAAAGATCGACACAAACAGGTTCTATTGATACTTCATCACCTGCAGAATTCTCATCAAAATGCATACCCAGCTGACAGGGAACGTTCTCAGAACGCTGGCTAATGTTCTCTAAAGTTCCTTAAAACTATTATCAAAAATGTTGTTGCAGTAGACCAATTTTTTAATGTCATATATCTGGAACTATATATATGGAACATATATATGGAACATTTTGAAAAAGTTATAGAATTGAAAAGTTTGAATAACGCTCTTATAACCAAGCAATCACGTTAATACAACGACAAAAAAACTGACGTTTTCAATGTTCATAGAACTTTTAAAATAAAATTAACGTTTTTGTTACGTAATGGAAACGTTAGGGAAATTGTTAGCTGGGTAACTTCCATATCTTTTCCTGCTACCTCTACACTATGAGTATCACTTCATACAGAACAGACAGTGCAAGCACTCGCCAATTAACCTGACTACAGCTCAGCAGGAGCCCGATATCTGGCTTCAAATCTCACTGGAGAGCCTCTATGAAATCCTATCGGGCAGCACTACAATCTCTGTGTGAAATATAAAGTGACAGCACTACAGTCACTAATTTATGTTCGGTGACACCTCATTAGAGGGATCAGCTCTGAGTCATCACCTTTCAAAGACGCTCCACTCAGAAAACTGCAAAACTAAAACAGCTGAATGTAAACAAATCATTATAGATGCGCACGCACACAGGCACACAGACAGACAGACGCGCACATACACACACACACACACATCTTTATGTACATACGGCAGAAATCTTCAGAACATTTATATCCTTATTGGTTTTATAAATATGACACAAATATACACAGAGATCCAAAAGAAATGAACATACAGTACATTTCGTAATTCTGTTTAAATCATGTTTTTTTTATAAGGTCAATTGACAGACATTGAAACAGAAACAACTGCGTCCACATTACTTTCTGTTTAAGTCAACAAAATTTGCAAACGCCAGCTCACTGACTAATGTCCAGGTTTATAAGCGACATTGATCCCAACCTTCAGACTGTTGATCTGAGATACGCGCTTGTGTCTGTTATACCCAGTGTGACCACTAGAGGCACTGAAGTTTGACTTTAGACGGTGTGTAAATGCACGGTGAGAAAATCTAAAATGCTGTGGGTTTAAAAAACAATTCCCACCCAGTTTTCAAAAAAACACCGTTTCCCAGTAATCATTGCAAAACTATAACCTCATGAAGACCTGGAGGCACAGACTAAAAGACTTGTTCATTTTACTCGAAAAAACTACTCATTAACTGATTTGCAATGCAATAACTGAGGTTTCCAGAATCCTCGGAGACAATTTTCCCTGAATTTATTGCGCCAAGTTCCTGAATTTATTTAGCTATCCGTTTCACCGCATGTCATAACTAGGGGCAAAACAAAAGTCATAAGTATAAATGACTGAAAAGTAATGTTGCAATAACGTATAACGTCGCCCGTTCATAGCACGTCTTGTTTGTATTGTTGATGTTTTCGGGGTTTTGCTGCATGCTGTGTGTTCTCTTAGCAAGTTCACTGAGAGGGCAGTGCGAAAATCTATGCCACAAGCCTGATTTGCATAATATATTCATGCGTCATGTGACGCCATCACGCCCGTATATAAAGCCCTCTGCTGCAGAAATAGTATCACTTGCCGACAGTGTTTCTCTGAAACCGTTCCTAGTTCAGTTATATAGCGCCCGGCTTCTCTGTGCGCATTGCATCAGAGCAACGAAACAAAAACAGGATCTTAAAAACCGTGTTTAAACAAGTCGCAACCGTGGCGAGAAGTATTATTCAGACCGGTCTTGTCCTCAACATGAGCACGGAGATGTTCAAAACGCCAATGGAGCTTGCTGTTTATCAGCTACACAATTTCTCCATCTCTTTCTTCTCATCCTTCCTAGGAGGGGATGTAGTGTCGGTCAAACTAGACAACAGGTAGGCGATCCTTACCGTGAATTTTAGTATTATTAATCGGTTTTGATAGTTAATCGGTGCTAGATTTGGTAAACAATGGGTTTTACTGGATTATTGCATCATACACAATGCATGTTCGTTAGCACTACTATTTGTGTATATATATTGCACAAATGTTTCAATATTAACATGTCACTATTCATCTGTCATGCAATAACACGTTTACAAACATTTACATACGAATGTGTGTACGCTTCCTGCTGCAACGTCCGCACAGAAACGCATACAATAAACAAAGGAGCGAAAAGAAAAATCGATGAGCAAATAAACGTTATGCATTAAAATAACTAAAAGAATATATTTCAGTCTGTCCGCACGGTTTTCTAACAGATTTTTCTTTGTCTGTTTGCAGTGCCTCTGGCGCAAGCGTTGTGGCGATTGACAACAAGATCGAGCAAGCAATGGTAAGATGGATATCATTTTCATTAGTAGCACTATGTAAAGGCTGAAGATGCCTTACTATACACGATTCTTACTAGAAAGAGCGTTTTTTGTAGAAATGTCGTGGAAAGTATCAGGTTTCTGTGTAGGTAACCAGAGTCTATGCGCGCTCTCAAGCTGCCGCTCCTTTCTCACTGCGGGTGCTTTGTTAGCCCACCTGCAGTACAAGTCAAAGATCAACATGCAGAACCGCATACCCTTGTATTATAAACGGCCTGTTTTGGTTTCATAATCCAATTCGGCTGACAGGGCCATTGTAGTCATTGTCAATCAAATGTACTGAATGCAGATACAGTTGATTCAGATTATTAGGATATTTGATGATCTGAATATGTTTTGGTGCGAGTGTAGGAACTCAATTCTGTCTCATCTCTTACAGGATCTTGTAAAGAATCACTTAATGTATGCAGTCAGGGAGGAAGTGGAGATCTTGAAGGAGCAGATCAAGGAACTGGCGGAGAAAAACAACCAGCTGGAGCGTGAAAACAGCCTGCTGAAGAATCTGGCGAGCCCTGAGCAGCTGGAGAAGTTTCAGTCACGCTTGCCATCAGACTCCAGCCTCCCGTCAGAGACCCAGGAGCCCGGGTCCCCTGAGAACATGGGCCACCAGTACAGCATGGGATCTGCTGTATAAGTGGCTCTGCCATGGGGCGGGCAGAGCCACAGCTCTCACCTGAAATGGACCTCCAGATACGCAACTTCCAGAAGAAGCTGTCTGTACAGATGCAACCTGATAAAACGAAAGCATTACGATGTACCAGTGGCCTAGTCTGTTCTGTAATATCCGACAATCTCTTCGGACTAATGCGGACAAGAGAGAGTGAAGTAGACGTCCGAGGTTACTGTACAACAGGACTGACATGCCCTCTGCTTGGGGCTGCAGCCTTGCTTTCCCTTGCCCTCTCTCGTGATGAGAAGGAGAGGGGTTTATCTGATGGAGCTGGCCCAGATCTCAGCTGTGGACCTCCACAGAAACAGCATCCTCGGCCTATGCATGTCAAGCCAAGGAAATGTACATCTCCAAGAGATGCCCCCACAGTCTCACATGAGCCCTGCCTAGTGTTCTCAACTCAACAAGCTACACGGGAATCACGCAAATATCCCTGCCTTGTGGAGTGCACTCACATTAATTCCCTCCATGTCAATGATCCCTAGCTGTGGACATTCTTAGCTATTGTAGACCTTTGAGATGGACCTTGGTGTGGTCCTCTCTTCCACAGTGGTGCCATGCCATACGATTTATAAAGCATTGCTTGTAACTCTGCAGTTGGGGCCTGCTGCTTACGGGGATTGCTGTATGTTTGTGTTTTGAAATGGAACAAAATCAACTTGTTTATATGGGCTGTGTAAAATGATTTTTTTGTGGGAATGAGAATCTGTATACATTTGCATAGTTCTGTAAATTAGTGACTGATGTAAAGTGAGATGTTCTTAAATGGAGGCGAGGAGGAGATACGCTTGCCGAGAAAGTTCTGCCGATGTATCTCAGACATGTTTTGTCGATCTTCCACGCCAACCGAGACAGAAGACGGCCATGTGTTTTTGAATGAACTTTGTGTTTTCTAACTACCAAAGACTTGCCTAATATTCACAAGCCAACAGGACCATGTGTAACTTCACAGGGAGACGTACTTTGACAGCAGTCTTTTTGAAACATGGGTATTGTTGCTTGATTGTGTCCATGGTATTTTTTTAACAATTTGTGGATGCAAAATGCACATTGCAATAAACCTTATGTTTACACTAAAACCGCCCTCCGATCTCTTTCTTTCTGTACATTGAAAGCAATTAGAAATTCTGTGGTTTTAGAAATTCGACTTCTATAAAATGGATGGAACAGAGTACCAAATTGTTTAGAGTATTTTAGAACCCTTATTAAGAAACATAAAAACGTCTTTGCAGTTAGATATGGCACCAGTCTTCATAGGGACTGAAGTGATGTTGATAACAGGACATGTTTTCGGGTCTTAATATACTCTAGGAGAAAGTGAAGTGTTTGATAGCAGGTTAATATGGGGCATGAGAGAGTAAAATGCCTCTAACCCAGTGGGTAAGAACACTATTGCCATCTACTTCCTTATGGGAGTAATATGGTGTTAAGTCTGAGACAGCATGGATAGCATCACTTACAGGTGTTCACATCTGACAATGAGATGTCTTTCTATGAATAACAGTGTAATCACATCCATTCACAGACAAATACTTATTTAACTTAATGAGCTCTGTTCATGCATGATTATCATTTATACAAAGCTCAAACTTTCCACAGAACTGTCAAAAAGAGCATAAAAACCTAAATTTTAGAATCAAGGTGTTAACAGTGCGAGTTAAAGCAGATAAGACGATCTACAGCCAAGTTAATATTTGCCTGCTGTACTGTAGCTATTAAGAAAGCTTTGGGGCCAACCATAGTAAGAAAACAAAGCTGGCGTGCGAAACCTTCATCTCTCTCCCTTTGGAAAAGAAAATCTCAAAACACTGGCACGCTCAGTGTAACTCGAGACTTCCCCTAATGCAAGACTTCCACGTAAGACCCAGATCTTACGATTCCTGCCGCAATTCCTACAAAATTAAAGATTCAAAAGGTTTAGAGTTCTTGTGTCCACTGGGTCCCGCTGGAGACGGGTGGAGGTTTAAAAGGAAATGACTTCTGGAAACATCAGAATCTAAATGAGCTGATATGAGGTTTAATCTGAATAAGAGCCAAAACTCATGAACTTTACAATGCTGGATGAATTCATACATTCATCCTTGCTATTTAACTGGGTAAAAATATTTAAAAAAAACTTACGACTGGAGCAGACAGGTGTGCTTTGAATTCTACACCTACTTTATTTTGTTTTGTGCATGGTTGTTTACACCTGTGAAAAACAGCGGAAAGTTCAGACAGGCCTGCTGCTGATTCTGTACTTGCTCTGCCGCCTGAAGCAGCTGCTAGATCTGCTATTATGCAACTCATAAACATCTGTTTCAGTTTGGTGTGGTGGGCGGCTTTGTATCGAGGCCCGGTGGTGAAGCCAGAGTTTGCATGCAAACGCACAGTTACAGTGCACTGAGAACTGCACTTAAACTAGACGTTTGTCCTCTGGTGTAAAAACAGGCTCACGGTGGACTGTTTGTGCCATTTTTCAATAGAGTGACTTTATTTCCTAAACCTCACATCCAATGCCCTGTTGTGGAAAATGATGGTGTGCCATCGGCAGTGCAGAGGCTGTTACCTCATTCGCACTTTATACAAACAGCCGGCACGCTTTCGACCAGGTGCATCCTGTAGCGGCAGAATCAAATGGGAACGCTGTTTACTGCTCTCTCCGGGAAGGTTCTTTAGAAGAAAGTTAAATGTATAAATAGACCTGGAGCTTCTGGCCGAAGTCATAATGAGTCCAGTGTTTTCTGCTTTACGGAATGTGGTGACGGTCTCATAAAAACAGTAATTAAACATTTCCATTGAAGTATAATCACAGCGACGGACGTCAAATGCCAAACGAACGCGATAAAAAAGTCGATAAAAAGTGCTTTTGAAATAAAGAAAATATTTACTACCCATGCAATGAAATATAAGACGAAGTGCTGTGGTCAAGTATATAAGGTCAAGTATGTTAACGCTATAGAACGCATAAAAACACGGTTCATTGTACATCCCATAATTTCAGATGGGTTTGCATTCGGGATGTATCTCGACACTTGGACACTTAAAGCACACTTGATCTCAGCTATAAATGTCATTACGCTAAATATCACAACATAAATCCAAATGACTTTTGCAACCAGACTATGCTAAAGCTTTTCTCTGAACTGCATCCTCCTCATTCATTTTTGCAGTTACTTTTAGAGTACGCAGTATATAAAGTTACACACGTGTCCTAGCACAGTATCTTCATCACATTGACCTATTTAAGTGACAACCCACGTCTTAATTTTAACTGTGTATCTGTTGTATTTTAATATAGAAACAAAATGATTGTTTGGATGTTTTAACTGAAACGTGCTACCCCTTTTTTAAATAAATGCCATGCGGTTGACTAATGCGTTTTATTAATGCAGCGTGGTTTAAGTGTCCAGATGTCCGCGGTATTATGAAAGTGAATGTTGTTCTGAGGCAAGCCTGTTTGTTCTTGTTTTTACACACGCTTCTAGGGTGTGAGAATCTGAAATGTTTACCACACTCCACCTATAGAAAGAGGATTTGGAAAGTAACATTAGTTACTTTCACACCACCATATAAGGATGTTGCCTCACAAACACATCTGGGTGCTGCCTCCACCCTCAACATTTCTCTAACATCAGCGCTGTGGCAAGAGGTCAAATGTGCCACCAAACGTTGGGCAATTCTTCCTACATGGGTGAGTTGCAAAAACACACAACGCTTGTTTATTAGTCTCTCAGCTTGATGAGTTGTAAATAATGAGGGTATAAAAACAGCCAATAAAGATCCTACAACTTTATCTGGGTGTTTTTATTGAGCCCTTTGTAGAAGTCAAAGGGAGGGAAGGTACTCTTTTTATATATAAGGGTACTGGAATGCTTCCTAGCCACACGAGGTTTAAGAGGAACTCTATCCATCATTCCCCAGGAGTCTGGAAGAGAGCGTGAACTGCAGTCTGTGTGAGAGGTGTACAGCCTTTGTGATACCAGCCGCGAAAAGAATGTGGCTAGTCCAGAACCTCATTCTGACCAAGTGGGGCAGAACAAACGGCACCAGCATGAGGTTGAGGATTAAAGAGGAAAGACTCAAATTCAGAGCTTGATCACTGAACGAGCATAGCTTGTTTTCCAGGAGTTACGTGGGTCCTGGAGGTTGGGGGAGGGAGTGAGGTGCCCGAATTACATAACCTTTATCTGTTACCTCAAATTTGTGGTGCCTTTTTGCTAGATTTATGGAAACTGCATGTTCATATGTTTGTAAAGTCATGTATGTATCAAACAAACATGTCAACACCTGTGTTTCCTGCATATAATGACCTTGGCTAAAATGATAGCCTATCAGAATTCAGAAAGAAACAGATAGTAATCTAAACCTCTTTAGTGCACCGTGTTGTTGTACTCAACTGTATTCTCGGATCCTGGCGAATGCGTGCGAATGCACAGGTCAACTCTGGGTCAAATGTCTCACCCGGGATGCTGTTAAAAAACCAGTTGTACCTAATCCCTCGACCTCTGTTTACATGGGTAAATTCAAAGAAATTTGATTTTACATGGGTGGAACAGTTCAAGCAGAGATGCAAAGAGCAGAAAAACAGGCAACTCCAACCCAGAAGCCACAAAGTTATTACGTGATTGTGTAATGTAAGCAATTATTTCTGTTATGCATGCAAATATTGCTGGTGAGATACAAGAAATGATATCAATGTGACGGCGTATTACAAACAAAGGTGCACAGTAACGTGTTAACTATTACTCGATGACTACTGAAAAATTATTTAGTGATAACATGCAAATTGTGTCATGTCAGTTCTTGGAACTAAACTTGTTTGATACATGGTGTAAAAACTTAAGACAACTACAAAACAATCTGTTATTGTTTCATCTTTTATTTTACATTTTTTAATTGGTTTCGGAAAGCCACAATGTTGGTTTGGTCAACAGTTATCGTAAAGAACTGCTGCTGCTGGTTGTGTATCAATCTGCATGCAGGATACTGTGATGTGTCTTGCTCACACTCACATGCAGCAGCATGAGTGAATACCAGAATATCTGCTCGAGCTGAGTGTGACTTTCAGCCAATCAGCACTCTGATCCCCAGGGAGTGATCTCAGCACGTCTCTTGTTATAAATAAGCTCTCCACTCCCACACACAGCCCACTTGCCATCTACTGTAGAAGTGTTGATGAGTGTTTAGATCTGTCTGTCTGTCTGTCTGTATAGTTTATGTAAATTCAAGATGAATAAAGATCATTTAACAATTAATAACTTGTTTTTTTTTCATTCAATAATGACAACAAAACTTATCTCAGTGGATATTTTTCTGTCCCTTGGACTCTATTGCGTATGTTCCGTTGATGTAATTGCTGAAGCTCTAGAAGATCTCTGAGGTTCTGATAAAAAACATGTTCTTCTGCAGGCTTGACACGCCACGCCTTAACATTCAACGTTTCATAATGTTGAATAATCGCGTGTTACGCAGCCTGCTGCTCTTTTGCATGAATCATCTAAAACCTATTTTCAGAGAATTCTGATGCCCGAAGAGAAAAACAGAGAGGAACACTTAATCACCACAAATCCTAGAGGCTAATTTTACTTGGAATGCCAAAAGACTTCGAATATTAGTTTCTGAAACAATCCTGGTCATATTCATACACCATAATACAAAAACAAAACCAAATAGTGGCTTAAAAGTTCTTAAAAACAAGTTACATTTGCGCTTACCTCAATTTTTACCATGCCTCCACGTTGCGTAATTTTTAGCTACATCTTACCAAACTAATACAGTATGATTGGTGTTGAACTTTGGTAACTAGCATCAACACCAATGTATGTTTATACTGCATCACTGTTTCTTACCAGTTTGTTTTTTCCACTGCTAACACAGCACAAAGCTTATGGGTTTATCTGTTCCTGGCCTTTAGTTTCTCACTGAGTGTTACAAACCAATATATCGAGACATAATATTCTTGAAGCTTTAAATGGAGCGGGTCAGCAAGGATATATGGAACTTAGGACATTGTAATGACATGCTTTTCTGTAAAGCTGCTTTTAAACAATTTTCCTTAGCACAACAAATTAAACTGAATTGAAACTGAATTGAAACTGAATTGAATTTAAAAAGACTAGAGGTCTAGAGTTGGTCGTCATTGTGGAATACTCGTCATGTCTGATTGAACTCTTCGTTTGGCTATGTTGAGTACTGCAGTCTGAGAAACAAAACACAGTAAACAGCAGTGAACATTACCTCAAGGGTGGGCATTGTTAAAAGAGTGTTTCCAAAACACAACCCGGATGTTTTCCCCCCTTCCTTATGACGCTTGTTCTACCCAACAACAGCGACCTTAGCGTGCAGTTACCCTGTCTGCGCAGGTGAGCCCTGCTATTGTCTGTGAGAAAGCTTTCAAAACATCAAAGTAGGACAACTGGGCCAGTTGTTCTGAAACATCTTTCAACACAGACATTAACTGCGAGGTCATGTTGTAACTTCACATGGACAATCCTTTCATGTTTTATATCTGTTTTAATAGAAACTACATCAAATATTTGGATCTGGTTGCTGGGTGTGAAAGCATCTCTCATCATTGTTCCATTACTAAGGGTAGCTTGACTTAGCAGACGTCTGCTTAACTCTGAGAAAGTCCAAACTATTTTTAGCCAAACAGATCATTCAAGTCCCCTTCCTGCCTCAGGAAACTCAGGACTCGTGGGCTTTCAGGCGTGATACTATTTAAGGGAATTGTGGCCCTCTGCTTTGGGGTGAAGCTGAAGAAAACTGGTTTGAAAACAATGCAAGCTGAAGTAAAATGAAGGTCTACGTCACTGACGCAAAGACAAGGTCGTTGTGTTATACATCATACCTATCTGACAACAATCTATCCCATTTATAATCAAACATTTATATAAGTGCCAAGAGATAAATCTGTCTAAACAAATAAAGCTGAAGATAAGAATGCATGCAATGTCTACTTTTTTGACCTATATACTATACTACACTACACTACACTACACTTCACTACACTATACTACACTATACTACACTATACTGTACTACATTATATTATATTAACATATCACAATGTAACATAAGTAAAAAGAAGAAACAGTCATTATTGAGAAATTCTAGAATTTTTTGCGAATTTCAAATGTTACTCCCTGTGTTTATTTCTTAAAAACTTCCAGTTTCGGTTCATCTCAATGGGGATAGTGGCAAAATTATTTTCTCTTATTAAAGAGAGGATTATGACCTTGTTATACCCCATTCACTACAATTACGTAGCCTTGTCTGCATGTCTAAGAAATCTGGAGCGGCCACAGCGAGCGTCAACATGTCAATCCGACAGTTAGTTTTCAGACAGTTATGTAACCCACATGTTTTTCTGGCCCATGTCTGCAGTAATAAAGAAGGTATTAGTGTAATGGACACAATTAAGCTTCACTTGGACGGTTACCTGAGCTACACGCATCAACTGCGCCTAAGCTTAACCAGTTACCTTGCAGAATGCGGCTTTCATTTTGAGAACACGTTGTCGCAAAGCTCTAGCTACGAAATCTTTAAACGCTTACAGAATTTAATATAACGCTCTGAAATGTAGCCCACACAAGTACTTGACTGTACTTGACAAGTACAAGATTTTTGCTTATGAAATATGTTTATAAAGTCAGTAGCACACAATAGGAAAACAAAACGTCTTGACGTTTGTGTCTGAATATAAACTAACTAATGATTTGTTAGCGTTGTACGATGTAAGAATGTTTGTTTGTGTTATTGATAGTATTTAGCAGAGAACAGAGATTGCTATCCTGTCGAATGCTTCTCTCTGGACTCTACCAAATACTCGCCGCTCAGTTTGTCTTCCTGTTTACTCCTTTAAGGGAAGAAATGCCTCTTCTAGACACTCAGTGGGAATTTTACAGCGTTCCTTTAGTCAAGTGTAAGGTCTTGACTTCTGTGAGACAAATCACGAAGTCTCTATTGTGAAATGTGACATTCTCAGATGAACATGTGATGTATAATAAAAAACAAGGAAAGGTTAATAAGTTAATAAGTCGAGGGAAGGTTCAAAAGTCTTACATTTTTCGACTGAAGGTGTCAGTAACTAATAATCTTTCTAAACATCTTTTGTGTTCTTTGGAAGAAAGTATTTTATATTGATTGTCTTTTGAAGTTGTTTTGCTTTAGTTGGGACGTCTCAGTTGCCTTGAAATGCGGAAAGTCGTAAACAATAATATCATATGCAACGCTGCTTTAATTGCACGCTGCTAAAGCGTCAATACAGGATGAACCAGTATGTTCCGCCGTGTTTATGTGTGTGTAGCATTATGTCATTTTCAACATAATTATTTGACACAAGTCCCATATGTTCAATGTGTGGCATTTATGAACTGGTCGTGTGAGGAAGAACATAGTTTCCTCTGGGGAATTTTCCTGAGGGTTTGGGAAGACAGCGATTCACACACGTACTCTACAGATTATTAAGTGCGCTGCAACCAGCAGCTATATGTACACACACATGCTGGCTTTTCAAGTATAATAGGAACATTCCATATGCATAATGGTTTTTATACTGTATAAACTGTATATTCCATCACCCAACAATAATCCTAGCCCTAAACCTAACCCTCACAAAAAACTTTCTGCCATTTTAGATTGTCAAAATAGATCATTCTGTATGATTTATACGTTTTCTCATGGAGACCTAAAAGATGTACAAAATTTACTGGCATTATTATACTTGTGGGGACATGGTCCCCATAACCTAGTAAATACCAGGACAACACAAACACACACACACTTTATTCTGGTGGGATCTTCTATTCTTTTTATACCAAGCGAATGACATTTTCTATACACTGCAGAGATTTTTTTGATTTTCATGACTAAATTTTTCGAATATGTTTATTAAGTCACTTTTCTCATGGGGACTGTTGCTAGGTCACAATATGGTGCTGATTTTAGGTTTTTGGTCCCTTAGGTCTCCAGACATTTGCCACAATGTAGCCACAACCTGACACACACCAACACACAGCCACAGAGCTAAGATACAGGATGCAAGTCTTTGCCAGGGATTTGCACGAAATATGACATCCACACTGGTTGATTTCCTTTACGTAACACATTCATTCTCTTGTTTATTGACTGCAGATGGAGAGATGTCCTAGCTGACTAACGGTTCAACACGCCTTTTCCTGTATGCACGACAAATATGTTCATATCTCATCCACACAGAAGATGAGAACAGTTGAACGGCTAAAACTGTACACAACTCAGACGCTGCGCGTGGAGAAATAAACAAATCCGACCATAACAGACGTGTGCAAGACATCTTGTCTTGTAGCAAAGTGAGTGTGTGAGATATTACGAAACACAATGATCGTTTTGTGTGAACTATCAAGTGTAGCACGTGTTACGGGACAGCTGTTTAGAGTTGTTGTGAAAGCAGATAATCATTTGTACAGGAGAGAAAACAAACCATAGTGACCCCTGCAAAACATGTAACGGGGTGATAAAAACACAACTACAGACAAAAATAAGCACTAATCCACTAAACTAGTCCGGTAGGCAGAGTAGCAATAAACACTAACGTATTATTTAATACAGTAAACATGTACAGTAGTTTTGTAAGGCATGTGTGATGACTTGAAGTTTTACAGAATGTTCTAGATGAGGCAGGTGTGTAAAGGTTAAAACTGTCATTCTTCCACGAAAACAAACAAAATTAGCTTAAAATTAAATAAATAGTCAATGACTTCAACTGAATGTCACATCCGCTGCCTACTGGACCAGGAGAGATGTCCCAACTTTTCAGTCACACTTTTGCTAGCTGTTTAATGTTTGATTGATTTAGTTTAACAGGATTCAGGAAGTTCCTGGCAGAACAACTGGACTTGACAAATTAAAGCCTCACTCATTCCCAGACCTTCCACACTTGAGCAAAAACACCAGCAATGACATGCCAGAAAAACAAACAATTAGATTACCATGATGTCACCAGTTGAAACCTTGTAGGGGGATTTGGGTCTTTATTTAGTTTATAATTTTCCCAAATTATTTTTGGAAAACCAAACACAAACTAGATCCGATGTAGCGTGCCAAGCATTTACAATGAATTGTTTAATTTCCAGCAAGTCACAGGTAATGATTCATGAGCCGTAGCCCACAATGAAAAAGATGATTGCCTGGTATACCTTTGAACCGGCGTGTTTAAAGGGCTTTAGGAATAAAAATACACACATTGGCACCCAAAGAGCAGCTTGGAAAGGATGTTAATTCATTTTAATATTTTCATAGCGGCTGAAACGTTTACTACAAAAAGTTACAAGGCGTGATTTTGCAGTTCAGTACCACACGTATTTGAGATTTTAATGTGGTTTTAAACTTTTAATTTGGTTTCAGCATGTGTGCTGTATTAAAAAACGGTGCTCTGCAAATTTCTTTAGCATGACAACGTTTATGGTTAAAGCGCTTAAGTACAGTTAGCTTGTGAAGGGGGCAAAATTACATTTTCAGCTGTTGCATTAAACTAC
Source organism: Botia kubotai (assembly GCA_036877585.1). NCBI lineage: Eukaryota > Metazoa > Chordata > Actinopteri > Cypriniformes > Botiidae > Botia > Botia kubotai. The sequence goes on from JAZGTI010001397.1 coordinate 38,498, forward strand.
ACAGATGACACAAATACTCAAGAGCCCTGACTTGATAATAAAACACACACCCTTTGGGTTTTCATGTTTTATACTGTACAAACTGTAAATTCTATCCCCCTACACTAACCCTACCCCTAAACCTAACTATCACACAAACTTGCTGCTATTTTAGATTTTGGAGACCTCAAAAATGTCCCCACAAGGTGAAAATGCACCAGTATTACTATACTTGTGGGTACATTTGGTCCCAATAACACAGTGAATACCAGGACGCACACACCTCATTTTGCCATGCCATCTACAGTCTACATCATTAAAATGGAACCTCTGGCCCAAACAACTCTAATGTGTTTCCAGGCTGTTGACCTGTTTGGAACTCTTGCCAGTAAGATGTTCTGACTGAGCCTCTTGGATTTAATGAGGAGGATATATTTATAAGATCAAAGATTTATCTCTCTGTGCTCAAATAAAAATGCCCTGATGCAGCGGTAATGCCTAATCACTAGCCAGGTTTGTTTTTGCCACTCATCATTTAGTTTTAAACTATCTGGAGGGACTCCAGCGCCGGCGTGTTAAAGACACTGAACATTTCTAATTCAGAGCAGCATTCTGGCAGCCAACTCTAAAGTATGTACTTAGATAAGATTAGAACATAAACAAGGCTTGAGTCCACTGAGGATTCACACTCTAGTTATGGAGAGAAAGACGAATTACACTCTACGTCACTTTGCTAGAAACACAGATAGAGGTTTTGCACTGGGAGGCATGCAGCTCTTACGTTCTCAGCTAACAGGGAATGTTTACAGAACGTTGGCTAATGTTCTCCAAGTTCTTTTAAAGTTATCAAAAACATTCTTGCAGTAACATCAGTAGTTTTTTATATATTATATCAAATGTTATCCTTAAATTAACGGAACGTTTTGATAACGTTAAAGGATTAAAAAGTCTGAGTACTGTTCTTATAAACAAACAGTAATATTATTACAAAATTGTACGTTTTGAAAGTTTCTATAACTTTCAAGATAACATTTTTATTACTTAATGAAATTTTTTTTTTCAAAACATTCTTTAAAACGTTCTTATGACCTACAATTGTAAGCTGGGTTCCACTGTATATCACCAGCTAAGCAGAGTGAAAAATCAATGCTAGTATGACTGGAATAACTGTGGAGGTCCAGCTATAAGCATGAGCAAGTTAACACAGAAAACAGTGCACAGGGCACGGTGCATCTGCTAGACTGCAGGTGGGAGAAGATTACGGCTCACATACAGCAGGGGTTCTCAAAGTCTCTGACAGTGAGCTGCGGTCACACAGCCTTTGAAAAATGTATGGCAGGTAAAATTAATCAGGATATAATACATGAGATAGTGAATGTCAATAAATCTCTGTGTTCCAGTAAAATACACTGGAATGCTTATCAGCTATGGTTTATTGTGTTTTTATATTCTGTTTTTCTGACCAAAAGATCATGCACTGCTGAGAGAGAAGTTATCCTACCAGGCATATATTAATAATGATATTATCTTATGTTATTAATCATAAGCCATAATGAATACTTTTTTCATTTGTTTTGAAAAAACAAACTATCCATTTGACATCATTCTCTCTGTCTCTCTGTCAAAATGTCTGTGTTAAAACTGTTTAGTTATAACTCAGACTCTCTAGAGAACTAACAGTATTACTAAAGAACAGAATGATAAATATTTACAGCTGGGTAATCTAGTACAGCTATACACAGCAAAGTTCTGCAGTTTAAAAAAAATGCTTTAGTAATAAAATAATGCTGTTAAATAAAGAGGAAGTCAAATAGGTTTTAATTATTAACTCATTTAAGGAACTTTACATTTCTAATACATTAAAAGTGTATACAAACTGTGCGCTGCTTTGAGGTATCAAATGTATACAAATGTATAAATGTACTGGACCAAACTGTACTTAAATGACCCTGATTTTTACAACTTAGTACATTCCAGCTCAGTGGAGGTTCCTTGGATTAGGTGACTCAGTGCACATGAGAGCACATGACATTAGGGTGGAGGTGTAAACATACACATACAGCACAGGATCAGTGTATCAGCCCTTCCTTTCCTCTACCAGGCACTGAATCTTTGCTCACACTGGTTTTAGGATCTCAGAAGTAAAGCTCAACCTCCGCCCCATATCTGCCACGACACATTGCTGACACCAAATCCAAGAGCAAATCAAACACTGCATTGATTCATCAGCCGTGCAAAATGACATCTGCGTGCTTATTAACGCATGTTATTCAGCTTGTACATTCTGTCCTAGTTGGAGGACGGCCTGCATGCTTTTTCTCTAGATTTGATTTGTTTCCAAAGAACTCTCATGCACGCCTTTTGTTCCCCGAACTCTCGCTGTTTTGGAGGACTGATGAAGCTTGAGCCTTTTCTGAACTGAATGGATGAAATGAGGTTTATCACGTCAATAAATCAATCCCTAGAAACGCAAGGCCAAAAGTCCTTCAGTCAATCGCTCTTCAAACACTGTCCCAAGGACTGTTTCCATTGGCAACTGCTGAGTATTTGTGAAGAGGTGCGGTGTTTGTTTGTCCGGCCTCTTGCTCTATAAGGTGTATTGACGTTTTTCAAGAGCAGTGCAGAATGTTTCAAACTCCCCTATGGCGGCAGGAGATTTGTGGCCAGGTTGCATAAAATGGTCGCATATGGTAACATAGTTATATATTGCATTGTGGTCGCTCAAAAAAGGCATAGAGTTTGTATGCCAGAAAGAATAACTGCCATTAGCAGAACAAAAGTGCATAGACTTATATAACCTCTGGGCTCGGAAACTAGGCAGAAAGAAAGAGCCAAGGTTCACTCAGTTAAAGAAAATGGCTGCAGGGCAAAGAGCCCACACAGAATATAGGCCAGACAAAACAACCAGCTCTGTAAAATACAACATTTGTTATACTGGAGCCAACAGCCATGGTCCTGTAACAAGCAGCTTCCTCCAGCTTTCATGTCCCCTCCAGGAGGAAACATCAGAGAGGTTTGTTTCCATGAATCTGAGCACTTGTGGAAAGCAATTTTTTTTTAAAGTAATTTATAGTTTGTGCACATCATCAAGCTGACTTGGCTAAAATGACAAACAAAGGTTAATTACCTATAATCTAACTTTGAATCTGGACTGGGTTATGTTAAAATACACATTAAAGCGTCTAGAGTTTTTTTTTTTGGTTTCTAACGAGTTTATTTGGCACTCTACAAGACATAATGGCAATGGCTGAATGGAATTCTGTAACGGTCACACAAAAATACATCCATGTAAAGCCAGGAGTCAATAGCAACAGCCGGGTTTTTCATACACTGTAAATTTCTCTGTGTGATCATTTAAAAAAAAACGTACTGTAGGTTAATCACATGTAGCATGAAATTTGCTTAGCGCTGCTAATGTTGTAAAACACTGACCTAATTCTCTCAGCTCTGAGGCTAGTCATATTTCTGCCTGTGACATCATCCTAATTACTGTAAAATTACTGCAATTGTGCTTTTGTCTGGTAATTTCACCATAAATGACTTTAATCGAGGCCTCTTAAAATGTACATGTCTTAACTCCACAAACTACAAGATAATATTAAATAAGATAATAAGCAGATACAGAGCAGAGTACGGAATGCAGGATGCAACCGAAAGACGACCTGAACTGCAGAGCTGGCAGAATGGCTGTGGAAGTGTGATGTTTACGGAGTTCTTTTAGTGTTGGACTTTACAACTTCAAACCTATAATGTGGTTATGCAGAAGGGCATCTATATGTTTCTAATTTGATTTTAAAGCTCATTATTCTCGCGTGATTAAATTGCGAATATTTCCCAGGCGTCTTTGGTGGTCCATAGAATTTATTGCAACCGAGAGCATTTGCAATCAAGCTCGATTCGAGAGGCTGCAACCTTTAAACCGACGCAATTTTGGGCTTAACGTGGTCCATATATGAGCCTTCTGAAAAGAGTATATTTCAGACTTGATTAGACAAATCTGGAGCCCTGTGCTTTACACTGACAGCACACTTTTGTTGTTGAAGCCCTGATGCACAAGCCAGCATGAGTATATAATATGATCTCCAGAGTACAAACAGAAACTTGAGCAGTCGTGCATTTATTGACATAAGCTTCTTCTCCCAGGACCACTGTATCCTGTACTTCTGCCAAAGAAACAAACTTGTTCTGTGTTCTGGAACTCTGAAACGGTACATCAGGTTGACCCCAAGATAATAGAACCAAGCAGCTTCTAATACTGTGGTCAGATTTTCTAAAGCCTAATAGAGACACAAGAAAAGTACAAGGAGGGAAATCGGCAGTTCCACCAGGGCATGCGTTCAGTCACCCAGTTAGTACATGATATGCAAATATGCGGTTTCTCCACGGCCAATCAGAAACAGGAAGAGCGCATAGGGTTGGGCGGCGAGTTACATAACAGTTGAAGCAGGCATGAGCAAAGGGCGCTGTCTGAGGCTGCAGACAATCTACCGAGTCCCAACTGCACACAGTTCACAACATGGCTGCTGAGAGCACCTGTTCCTGTGCACACAATAATTATTCACATAGGAAAAAGAGCAAATGACAGCAGATGCAAAAGGGATGTCGTCAAAGCAGTTTCTGTTTCGGGCTGTCAGTATCACTCAAAAGATCTTTGCTGTCTTTGGACATCTTTGCTGTTTCTTACATAAACTCTCCTTAATGAATGTTATTTTTTCTTTAACATTCATTATCTTTAAAGCAGGGTTTGCATGGCATGACGTGCATTTATAAAACTGGCGATTGACATTTTAGTGCACATTTAAAATGTTTTACTATTAACAGAAAATGTTTTAATGCTGTTATTCACATTTCGTATTATGCAGTACAAACAATTCCCGCCATTTGCATCAGAACTAGACACGTTTACATAACTGGAAACAAACACAAGCAGTCTCGCAAATGTCAAAAGGGCCAATGCTGTCCAGAATATTTTAGTTTGGAGGAAACGGTCAGCATGCAAAAAATGAACATTCATTGCAGTGGGTTGAAAAGAAGGGAATAGAATGTACTATCACGCTGTTCATCAACATCTCCGACTGAGGGACTCATCGAGCCAGAGCCTGTGAGTGGGAGGCAAACACAATAGCTGGCACGCAAAGCTTGTCTGTGTGGTCTGTTGTTCAACAAGGTCAAGCATTGTGCGTGACTTATCCAATGGCTGTAAATGTTTGGAGCTTTCTCTTGCAAATGAAACCTCATACAGACATCGTCCATGCTGAACGGCAGGACAATAACAGCTTTTTCCCCGCTGGAAAACGCGGAGAGAATGATATCACATGCTTTTCCTAGACACAAGTAGATTGAGCTCAAATAAGAACCCATCACTTTGGCAATTCTGGGTCTTTTTAGGACAAACTTTCCTTTCGTTTTCCTTTGCTTTCCTTTCCAAGTATGGATGTGGCGTTCTAACGTTTCAGTTAAATGGATCCCACAGCTTACTTGCGTAACATTTCTGTATGTTTTGGTATGATCTTTCAAAGCAAATCCCCGCCAGTCCAATGCCTCATTTCATGTATAAATTCACGCTCATATTTATGTGTTTGCCAAACGCTTTTAAGTGACTTACAGCATTATTACATTATTACAGTTATACATTTTGTCAGCGTGTGTGACCCCTGGAAATCGAACCCGCGACCTTTGGCGCTGCTAACACAATGCTCTATCAACTGAGCTACTAGAACACACCTTCAAAACGTTTGTTTGTAAGTTTGTCAATTTAACACTGGTAATAAGAACTGCACCATAAACACATATTTTATGCCTCAGTCTGCATATTAGACTATAAACTGCCTAGTGCCCACCAGTAGCCACTCTTTAAACAAATGCCAGGAAATACTGGACAGATGTCTTCCTCTCAACTCTTATTGGTCAGCTGTGTTGCGACTGGTTGACCTTAAGGAAAGCGGCGTAATAAAAAGGGTGTCACCTTAAAAAACCCCGCCAGGATTTCCTCTGCAAGCATGTTTATGTGGCTGCAAACATGTCTATATATGCACTGCCCAGACGAAATGGCTCAGTAAAGTCCAGACATCTCACGGTATGTGCTGCAGGCATCTGAGAAGCAACTGTGATGTCTCTGATCTCCGAGCCATGACACAATCGTGTGCAATGACGTTCTTCTATAGACAGTCTTTAGTGAACGTGTGCTCATGTTGTTAATATAGGTCAGGGTTTCTCCCCCATTTCAGCTAGATGTAGGTCTGCAGCCAGACCTCACAGAGAAAGAGCAGCGCTGCTTCTAATCGTAACGTAAATGAGAAGCTGCTGTGCTTTCTTTTAAAGCCCTGTAAGTTCACTGGATCATGGTGAGTACTGCCAACTAATACAGCAAAAAGAAAAAGTTTAAGTAAACTCTCCGACCAAACAGTTTGAAACATCGCCTTCAGGGCTGCCGATCCTTTAAAAGCCAATAATTCCTCAATTCTTCACCACTAATAAACAGATTACAATACGCCTACGTGGATTATAAGAGGATTTATTAAATTACTCAACATG